>JAHWFP010206242.1:86884-126957 GCA_023313725.1 Lithobius niger | reverse complement strand
GTCAGGAGTGGAGATGCCGCGGTCCGATTGTTGCCATGCCGGGCAAAGGTAGTGGTTCGTATTTTACTTAGTTTAACTTTAAAAGTTTATTTTTTGAAATCTACATTCAAAATTTATAGTTTAATTTTAAACTTAACCTTTAGCTTTAGAAGATAACTTATGGTGCGTCAAGCCAAACGGCAATTCGGACGTTGGCGGCCGTAATTTAAGGGTTCACGGTCCCTTACTAAAAACCAGCTTTTTTTATGTTTTTTTAAACGCAGTTTAAAGTAAACAAAGGACGGTTTGATCTTCGTGGGGTTTCAATTAATCGCTCGGATCGACACTATAGGTAGCTGCGGCTTCTGTAATTTAAGGAGTTGACTTATCAACAGCAACTCTAGGAGCTTTGTTAATTCACGTTGAAACATAACTGTAAAACAGGTCTACTATTATTAGTCAGCCGAGGCTGTTGATAATTTAGAGGGCTCTTTTGCGAAATCCCTTTGTGCCTACACAAACCACCTTTTTCTATTTGAAAATGTTTTAAGTGAACATAGTTGTTGTTCAAGTTGAATTTACTGTAAATTCCCCCTGTTATTTATAAACTAATTCAGTTGTAAATTTGCCAAATGTAAATGTAAAAGTGCGGTATATTTTTTTGACATGTTTGTTTAAAAATAAAACTAGGAGTTTCAAACTCAGTTGGTTTATTCGTCCGTCGTTCGCTAGAAGTTAGTATTTAAGACAATTCTCTACAAATTTAACTTAGCTAGCATAATTCCCACCTTGGTGGCAGCGTTACCGCTTATTATTACTGTTAGCCTACATGATTAGGACATTCGTATCTCCATTCTCTACACCGGGACTGTAGCTGTTGTGCTGTTTTAACTAAAAACGTGTCACAAGTCAGACCAGAGTAATAGTAAGAAAGATCCAGTTACACCAGGCGACCGGCGATGCTACAAGGACCTACCCCGTCGTAGCACCCGCCGTTACAAAAGTTGGCGGCTTCTCTTACCAGTTTTTGGTTTTGGGTGGATATCACGACTTTCATAGGCCTGTGAATGTACAAAAAATCCCACAGTGTAATGGTCAGTTGGTCACCCATACCTTTTTTGTCTGGAGGTATTTTATTGTATGAATGTTCTCATTCATAATTTTCATATTTGCTATTGTCATTCCAAATAAATTAATAACAAGCGTAACAGTATGGTAATTGCAAGGACGTAATCAATTCCTATGGAATAAAAGATAACCTGTGTCTTATTGAACCAGTAATGAGAAATTTATTCGGGTTGTTGGGTAGATAATTCATTTTGAATTCGCGTACCGTAAAAAAAAAAACGATTGGGATTTGGTGGGGGAAAAAAAACGACCAAACCTTTGCAATAAAAGATACTCCGTCTCTTAATGAACCACCTATTTGCAACAACAATGAATTCTGACAATTAGGTACTGAAACGATAAGCGTGTAACACTTAAGCATGTTATAATCTACTGTTGGATGACAATACAAATAATGGTTACAACAATAATTGTGCACTTACGAGCCACTTCAGGACCACGTGCTTCTAGCTGCAACCCCCATTTTAGAACAAGCGGCTACAGCGACTACCTAGTCGCCTCCGGTCTTCTGTACAGTTCTGCCTCTACCAATAGTGACGCGCACTTCTCTATCGCGCATTGCAACAGCTATCTCTATTATATAATCTAAAAGCAGTAACCATCAGAATTGCCCGTTAAAAATATGTTAGCTTTTAAGCTTATCTTACGTTTTAGGCATGATTGTCAGCGTTTTGGCCTAATTTACAACTTTAATTTCGTAAGTAGCAACTAACGGAGATTTGGATTGTATACAGTAAGCCTATTCATTTTTGCTACATGGTATGCCTCCGCGCACACAGTTATAGTGTTACAACGTAATGCGCAACGTACCCTATATAGATCAGTGGTAGTAGGGAAGGGACAGGAGAAACGCTGCGGCAGCGACTCGTAGCAACTATTGACGTTGCCATGGTAACGTGATTTTAGACCTAATTTTCATTTTTTAGGCCTAATTTCTTTAACGGCAGTTTTAGTTTCGTAAGTAGCAGATAGGCCTAATGGAGAATTTGGTTCGATCGTAAGCCTATTCCTTCATGCAACAATGCGACAAGACTCTTTTATAAACGAAGCTAAAATATTTTTGTTTTTACGGCTGCGTTAACACAAATCTTTAGGATTTCAATTCGACAATGAAATGTTATTTAATTTAGTTACGTCGAAGAAGTCTATTAGTTGTTTTAATTTGTTTCTATTAGATGTTTTAATTTGCCATGTTATTTAACTAACTTTTGACACTGAATCGAACGTTGTAAACAGTGGTCGTCAATTTCTGGTACCGTTGCGAAGTTGAAAAAAGCGACGGACGGACGGACAAAGTCGTTGCAATAGTCTTCTCAGCGGGTACGGCTGTACAGAAGCCTAAAAAGGCACTTCCCCATATGATGCTTTACCTGTCTGCCGAAATTTAGATCTGGCAACTTTCCCTAATCAGCTGTAGACGTGTCGTTATACCCTATGAGAATTAACATGGGAGCCTACGGACTAGTTACTAGTAACCAGTAACACAAATCAACGTTATTGAGGACACTGACTGTCCATGAAAGACACGTTCCCACATTTCCGTGTTGAGTTTTTCTTTGTTCCTGGACCCAAGACACCTGATTCAAACGATTTGCAAAGATTTCTCCCGCATGGGGAATTTACACCAGTATGCTGAAATCATGTATAAGTTGGTTTCAGTTAAAAGACAGTCTGCTAGTGAGCCGCCATCTGACAACAATTACACTCGTAACAATTACGCTCCAACAACAATAAAACGTCTACTTGGCGACGACTCTAGCATGTGTCTAGATCGTAGTAAAATAACTAAGCGATCTACGGCTATTAAAAATTGCAGACGTTATAATTACAGTGTAAATTAGTGCACAAAAATATACTTGGGACAATCGTATTAGGTTTTTATAACTATAAAAAAAAGTTGAAGTTTGACTACGTAAAGCCGCTTTACGAAAATATTTACCTTCCGTTGCTGTACATGGGAGACCGTGAAATGATAACGTCTTCTGGTTATTCTTCCATTACAGCGTTGTTTACGGCTTCCAACATCTTTTTTTAAAGTTTTTAATACTGTAGAAGTAGTTTAAAGTTGTTTTATTTCTAATTTATATTCCTATCGTTGAAAGCAATCCGTTTACGGCCACCATCGCGCTCCCACTCCCAGCCGGCTCTCCGCCAAGAGACGCGCACCTGCTAGCTCCAATGGCCACGGCTGTGACCTTGACTCGCTTCGCGTGACGTCATTTGTGACTGGCCCCCGCCACGATCAGTGATCACGTGCCATTCGGGGAATCCAAGCTTTCCAACGCGACTAAGATGGCGGCCGTTCGTTTCATTGTTGTGTTACGACAGCTAGAACCAGGCGCTAGTTTTAGCAAACAAAAGCAATTTCGCATCAATTTTGACGACATGGCCAACAAAAACATCAGTTGAGGTAATTAAAAGATGATATTAAATTAAATAAATCCAAAATAGGCGTGCCAAAGTACCTAATTCAGTCGGAATTACACGTCTGTTGTATGCAATGGCGGTTTTTCTTTGCAAACGGGACTTTGAATCCAGGGTGCATCGGGAGTTTTAGAAACGGTTTTGAAGTGACGATAAATCGTGGTTTGGACGCAAAGGGGTTAAATTCTAAAAGTAAGACGGTTTAATGGCGGCATCACAAACTAGCAAGAAATAATAGCATGATAAACCAAAGATGACTTCCATGTTGCAAGAGTCGAGACAGTTTTGTTCATAAAATAAAAAGAAATAATATAAGACCTGTTGTGATTTTGATTTTTTTTTAAGGCAACCAAAATTCCATAATTTTAATCTAAAATAAATGCATAGACTACATACTGGTTTCACAAATATTGGAAAATTTTGCAAATTATTTTTCGAAATGCAGCAGTGGGCTACTCAATGAGAAATCCTTCAACTAGAAAAGTGTTTTCTGACAGATTAACCTAATAAGTGCTTTGTTTGACTGTTTAAAAAAAAATTTTGCAGAATTTGGCAACATTGCAAAACACTTCTGCAGCCTACATGCTATTATACTATTATACTGGTACTCATAATAGTGTAAGACTTCTACGTGTTTAATGTAAGAAAATAATGTGAAACAAAGCGAAAATTAACACTATAGCTGCAACTTATAAGGGGGAAAAATAAACAGCTTTTTTTTCGTTTTGGTGTGTTAATTACCCGGTATCCGGTACTGGCCCGGCTCCGGAACCGATCCAGCACTGACATCAAATTATCCGGAACCAACCCGGATCTGGCAAAACGGTATCCAGTCTATCCCTAGTTATCATGAGTGAAGAAAATACTTTCCAACATAAAAATATCCGACTTAACGGGGTTAATCAGCTTTACAAGTTGAAGTTGCATTAACATTCAAGTAATTGTCCACTACTTGCAAACCGTTTAACCGCCCATGATGAAAGTGGCAAAAAAGTAAAAAAAAAAAAAGCCCTACACAAACTGAGAATAAGTGTTGTTTTAAAAACTTTCCAAACCTGAAGGACTGTTTGGAGAAAGTTTTTCATCCCATATTAGCGAAATTTTACCACTTCAGTAAAATTAGGTAGATGGAATTTTACCTTATAATGTGTCATTGCTTTTGTGTTAACTGTAATGAATTCTTCCTGAATGTGATTCGTAAACGTGCATGTTTTCATTTTTTTTCTAGGCTTGCCAGCTTCCATTTTTAGAGTATTTGGTTGAAAGGATGTGTTCTTTGTGCTATGACCGAGCTTGGTATGCGAAACTTGGTGGATGTATTGCCATTAAATTTCTGTTTGAGCGTATGGCACTGAAGTGGGTGTTTGAGCATCAGTTTGCATTTTTGAAGGCCTTATTCTTTGTGATGATGGATCTTACTGGAGAGGTAAGTAACTTTTCAGTTTTTACTGCGATTCGAAACTGCTTACCTTTATTATGGCTATTTCGTTAAAATATTCTCTCTTAATGTCCATTTATTCTCCATGTTTCGGGCTACCCCTTGGTTTGTCCACCCGTTGACATCGCAGTGCTGTACAGCTGTGCCACCTCACCACGTGTTGATCGCTTTTTTCGTTGGACAGTCCTTGCGGTGGACGTGCCCGTTCATTGAAACTGTAAGATTGTTTATTTTCAATTGGTTTATTTTCTGTCGCATCCCATGGGGAAGGATAAAAGATTTGCAGCCATTGTAGCCATTGTCACACACTGGAAATCAACAGCCCGATTGGTTTCTTTGCCGAATTTCTGATATCTTGACGAATCCGTTGGACGAATTATATCTTTCATATTCATCGCTGGAAATTCAGGGCTTTCTCTTGAACTAAATACCGATGTCCTGGTTGAAACTTTCAGTGATGCGACTTCGCTTACTGGCGCATCCTCCAAGTTTTTTCCTTTGTCTGTGATCGGCAACTCGAACTCATGAAAAATACTGCTTTGAATTTGCATATTTATGTCTGCAACTTTTTTACTTTAATGGATGTCGCATTAGAGTGTTACTGTGCAATACATTTGTGGTGCTGCATGGAAATTAGTGTCATTTCCAGTGTCTTACGTAATGGTAATCCTAGTGTGGGTAGGGAACTATTTTCTGTTGCGCACGTAGTCGACCAGTATCGCTAGGTAGTGCAGCGGCATGGACGTTTCATTCATGTTGTCAGATGCGGATATAGGTGGCGTCGGTGTAGATAAAATGGTGGCATCCAATGAAAACGCGACTGCATCGACTTTTGACTTTTTTTGCCAATTTCTAGTGCTTTTGGACTGAATAAATTAATGGATGTTATGTGGCCAGCACGAGAATCAGATAATGATACTGTGGATGAAGGCAATCATGATTTGCACCAATCTGAAGTGCGTGATGACGATTCTGATAACCATTGCAATTTTACCTCCTAGTAAAGCTGATGTTAACAGTGCTTCTTCTGTTCAGGACTGTGTTGTACCTACACTGGATCAGCAGGTTGATAGGCTGACTGATAAATTAAAGCAACAGGAGCAATTAATGCAAAAATTTGATTCTGAACTGCAGAACCAGGGTATTAGGCTAGATACTTCTTTGAGTGCTGTTAATAAACAACTGCAGACACATGAGAAGGTTGTTGATGCAAAAATGAATAAAGTTGCTCAAACTTTACAACAATCTTTTGCTAATAAGATTGATGCTTCTCATTCCAACATGAGTGCTGATTTTCATAGCAGTGTTGATAAAATTTTACCTGCTATTTCTGCTGCTCCACAGAGTTTGACTTAATAGTAGTGTTCCTGTAAGCAATACTTCTAGTATACCCCAGACTGTTACACCCATGTCTAGTGTAGCTCCATCTATGACCACACAAGTATCTTCTTGTTCCAGTAGTATCCTAGGTTCAGCGCATGTGTTGAGCACTGCACAACAGGGCTCAGGGACTGTTTCTTTACCAATTTCATCAATTGGGTTGAACAATGCTCTTACTAATACTGTATTAGACGTATTACACCAGTGTGTTCCTCCATCTATGATGACACAAACAACTTAGTACAAGTGTTAGTCCTAGTATCATGATTGTTCAACTGTTGCGAGTACACGGATTGTTTGTGCTTCGCAGGTATATGCAGCCAGCACTGTACCCAGTAATTATGTGGCTCCGTCCATGACCACATTGCTGTAGAAGATGATTGCCTTAATGAACATTGATGGAAACGGATTGGGATCATGCTGTATTTATTCACTGGTCTTCACATAACAAACCGGCCATTCTCCTCTCCGTCACAACCGGAAGTCACCTTTCCGCATTACCCATGCGCATTACAATATTGAATACAAGGTCAACTGGGAACTCGCTACATGGTCCCCCCTCAACAATCTGATCCCCCGATCAGATTCCTAAAGCGTACCTTAGGCTTGAACTTATCACAGGCTTTAAACATTTCAGCAACTTCAGACTGAGTTCATTCACAGTACATAACAGTAATTCAAAAGTGAAACAACAATTCACAAAAGGGAAATTTAGACTCACGTTATCCAAACTTATAAACAGGGCAACAAACACCTAAACAAATCATAATAATCTTAAACTGCTTTCAAATTAAACATTACAAAACATAGCCTATGCATCAGTGAGATGGTCAGTAAGAGGTATAAAATAAAATGTTACCAGCACATTTAACTTTGCGGTGTCAGAACTTGTCAGGAAACAACTGCCCAACGATGAATAGCACCGAGAGAATACCACCCCTACTCTGCCTTAGCTCCCAGAGCCCACAAGGAGATGCGAACAGGCCAAGAGTGCCATTCACCTCCTCACCTCCACTGGCGACGTCGCACTGGAAAATGAGGCGGGAAACGCGACACACCCTTTCGTCCACAATTCACCTAAGTTGACACCTCTTCACAACAAGTGTCCGTAGACATCACTCACTTATGCCTCACACGGGATTCAATCAGACAAACGTGTTTAACTAAAAATAAACCTCAAACTCCACGTCAGATCACATTGGACTTGCACCATGTCGTATCGCTTAGGTCTAATACATGGGCACATTACACAGTACTACATAAATTTCCTTCAAACTCTCTTGTTTGCATCAAAATTTTCATTCAAGAGCTACCTCGAAATCTAACCTTGAAAGACATTTAAAAAAAAATCTGCTTACAAACTTCAATTGAAAATTTTCTGGTCTCATAAGACCTCGACGTAGCACCAAAACAAACCGCTACAAGAGAAAACTTAGAGTCAATCCTTGGTCTGGCGAACACAGACGACCAGTGTCAAATCATGATAACCGTTCAAAATCCAGTAACGCCACTGCAAACCTACTTTACGAGCTCATAACTTTAGTGATGGAGGAACTCCATGTACTACATTTTTTACCTAGACTACAAATTTTGTAGTTGACAACACCTCAGTTTCACGAAATCACAAAAAAAAATCTGTAAATCTTTGATCTAATTTCCAAATTCCTTATCCCACACCATTGCTCCAAATTTCTAAATTGCCCCTAAAGCTCCATTTTGAAATCGCACCAACAAAATACCCAAAAAATTTTCTGCCATTGCAGACATACAGCGGCCAGATGATCCACAAAAAAAATTTTCTTTATGCAACAACAATCTTAACAACAACTTCAAGATTCATTGATTTATCAAGTAACTTTATTGACGTGCTCTATAGCGCACTCCGATGTTGCGGTCAATACATGCAACCAATCGGGAATTACATGAGAGCATAAAAAATTTATTCCTGGTGCTAACCCATTTCAGCAAACCTACACCCTACAGCCGTAGGCCAATCCTAGGTAACTTCTATTTTACCCAACTCCTTTTATGTCAGTAACCAATCCAGCAATTCCAGGTGAGTACAAATAAAAGGAAATTAACTAGCAAATTTCAGAGAGTAAACATGACACAGATCAACAAGTGTACTTAATTTCACGTGCGGTAGTCGGTAACCACATCCAGTTTAAACAGTTTAAACAGTTTAAACAGTTTAAACAGAGCTGACATAGCCTTACACTTTCCAAGGATAAGTAACGTTACCCTTCAGTACGCGTACGTACTTTTGATTTCACTCATCTACTTACAGAGGGAAAAAATTGCCGACCAATGTAACCATCACTGAGACTTAATGAAGACAACCTGAGATTGGCGTACCACTTTCTTCCAAAGTTTTTTTTTTTTTTAAAGCCCACAAATCGCTAACAATTAAATTCATATGGTACCCAGTTTCACACCATCGCTTTGTACTCAGCGAGAAGAAAAAAAAACTGTGTATCGTAACGAGTAATCTGATTAAAATCAATGCATGCATGGAAAGCTTCAATACGAAGTAAGTAGGCGAATTAATACACAAGTCTACTTCCTTTTTAAAAAATCTGCAGTACATTTCAAGTAATTATCAATCAGTATGTAAGCAAACAAGCAGGTAGGCTAATAGGTTAATACTGGGTAATAGGCCAACTGGCTCCAAAAAATATAACTGGTATCCTGTTAACAATCAAGGACGCAGTGAGATCCGATTCCTTTCCCACAGTAAGCAAGCAGTGTGACTAAGCAAAAGGTAATCTTAAAGTATACAATTGGTGGACGTATAACAGCCAAATTAGGGTAGCATCTGATATGTGAATATGTCATACAACAACATGTCAGTAAAAACAAGGAGAAAAAAATCAGATGGTGGGGTAAGCAGCCGTGATCAGCACGAAGAAAAAAAATTAAATTCAGTGAGGTACAGTAAATCGCAATTCTTGATAGGCTAGTCGAAATCAATCATTTTAGTGAACAAGTTCTCAAAACTGAAATTACAAACTGGTGTACATCACCACTTTCCCCAAATTTTCACAGCTTTTTTTTATAAAAAAAAACTACAGCAACATGTAGTTCCAACCCCGAATAAAATGTCGTAAAAAATTAGAAACATGCAACAACCTTTCCATTCATTCGCAAAGTGTATGCACTTATCAATAATCATGGTTATCATTAATCACAGAACACAATGAAACAAAACTGTTTTCTTGAAGAAAAAAAGAATCCATAGTGCTTAGTTCTGCACCAGGACACGAGCTGAAAGCACCACAGGCACTTTCGCGATGTATTGCAACAATCACAATACTTACATGTCAAACTGCGGATCATAGCCCGCCTCGTCCGGGAGTGCTCCCCTAAGAATTTCACGCATCGTGGGCTGCACTTTTCCCGTCGCAAGTTTTTGGCGCACTATTTTTACTGTGATCTGTGGCACAACGAAGCGAAATCCGGGCAACTGGTGAGATAGTAACACCCACGACTTGTCCATCAGCAACAGTAGGAAGGTCGCTTCTACTTCTTGCAGTGTGTCCCCATCACCTGCGATTCGAGTCATCGTCATCGTCGGTATTGGCACTGAGATGCGCGGCAACCATCCAGCCGTCGCAAGCGCTGCTGAGAAATGAGCGATTCCTGTCGGCGTAAAGAAATCGAAAACGTATTCGACCAAAGCTTCCTGTTGCATTTGCAGGACGAGGTCCTTCTGATGAACCAGTCGGGTGAACATCCGATGAATCGTACAGCCAAAGAACGTCCGTTTGGGTAGCTTGTCAACAAAACTTTTCAGTAATGGTAATGGTTTCACGTTACTTGGTTTCATCAAACCATGAGAACGCTCGATCAGAAAGCGTGAACAAGTTGCACAACAACGAATATTGTCTGTAACATGTTTCTGAAATGCAACTGCAAAACCTGCATGCCACGTCGGTTTGAACAAAAATGAGCTGGATTGCTTCGATTCGTACATTAGTTCTTGTGGTTGACATACTACGAACAATGATGGAACCGTGTGTGGATTTAGATCCTTCAACATTTAACATCCCTGATGTTGAGAACGGGCATGGCGAAGATTCGCGACATCGCCTTCAATTCCTGCCGACTTTTATAGTTCATGATGGGCTGCTTGGCGTAGGAGTTGACGTCTGGCTGACCAGGGCAGCATCTTTCTCTGTCAAAAGAAATCAGGCGGTTCCCGACTGATTTTCAATCTTCGACCCCTCAATCTGTTTATTCCAAACCCACACTTTCAAATGGAAACCGTGTCATCTATTCGAGACGCTCTTGTAACGGCGGACGCTACGACGGCTTAGATGCTTGTAACGCCCCCGGTTTCCCTGGTGTACACGGAGTTTCAGTCTAAGGTTCAGCGGTGATTATAACGACTTTTACGGCATAAGCACAGCGTGGGCTACTGTCCCAGCATGGGGGATGGAGCGTCGGGTCCTAATTAAAGGGGCCTAACCTTAATACTGTTGGTAATCACTGTGACCAACGGTGGAATTTAACTGTTTAACAAAAGCTAAAATTATAGATGGGCTACATATTTTTACACTTGAACAATAAATCGGCTAGCAAACGAACTGAAGTTTAAAACTCCTGGTTTTATTTTGACAACAGAAAATGAAAGGAACACTTTACATTATAGTTTGCACGGAAAGCCTTTGAATACAAGTTATTTAAAAACAAATTGAATTTACAGTTTAGTAATTCACATAGTCAGACCAACAACGCTTGGGTTGGAATAAAGTTCAAATTTTCACATTAGAAAAAATACGATTGAGTGCTCCCGGAGACACTCGCAAAATTGAGCAGCCTAAGCTGGTAACAATCAAGCTGACCGCATGTTTCACTAACGATCAACCTTCCACAGTTATGTTTCTAAGTTTTCCAAGTACAAAAGATCAACATCCCTTAGTTCCCGCAGTAACTGTTCTAAGAAGTAAAAAGCCCGGCAATTTTACACGTAGGCATCAGTATTTTTCTTTCGACTTCCACAAAGATCAAACCGTCAGTTGAAATTAAAAATCCATTTAAGTTAAACTAGAAAAGATTTGGTTTTTAGAAAGAGAACCACTCTGACGTTATAGGGGTGGGGGACCAAATATGCCGACTATGGCGTCACCACCCATAATTTTTCTAAGCTAGAAGATAAGTTTACAAATTTAAACTATGAATTTAGAGTAGGGGGGTCCTAAATCAAACTTTCAAAAGGTAAACTACAACATACGAACCACTACCATTTTGCCCGGCATGGCATCCTACGTACGTGACGTCTGCACTCCCGACTGGCGTGACCCTTCTAGCTTGAGAGATCTGTGAGCTGTGCTGAGGAGAGAGGGGTGTGGGGGCTTTTTATGCTGGAGCAGCGGATTTTCTCGACCAAAGCGTGCACGGGTAGGAGAGCAGCGGGGGTCTGATTGACTGAGGGCCAGGAGAACAATGGAAAGTATAAGGAGAAGTCGGTTTGGCAAAGGGTTTTGGTGCAGAGTCGTTTGAAGGAGGCCAATGTAAAGATAGACCAAATTGAGTTTTACTCAAGTGAACTTTGGGAAAAGGCCTTGACTTTAAAATATTGACTATTGAATAAATATTTACATGATTGCATCGTGAATAGGCTCTGGTTAAAGCTTAATACTTGGGTTTGGGTAATGCATAATGCATTATCATTAAATTTGATAAGCTTTAACAGTAAACTGCAGTGTTACACACCACAACTAGGCTGGGGGGGGGGGGGGATTCAGATTTTTATCCACAGTTCGACTTTGGATTGCTTTGGGAACAGATCTTTTATGAGTTTCTTTTGGTTTTAATAGTAGGACAAGCTAGTAGTAACATTCGGATGGTCACAGTCGGATTTTTGAGAACTAAAATTCATGTCCGTGAGAATGCCGATGTCGAATTATTTCGGACTAATGGTATCGTTTCTGGGGGCAAAAGAATACATAAAAGATTGAAAAATGGTTAAATAGTCTAGCTTAGTTGAATGCTATAACGCAGTAAGTTAAGTTGGATGTTTAACGTTAACGTTAAAAGACAAAAATCGATCGTTGTGGAAATTTTTCATGAGGCTTGCGGCCGACAAACATAATAAAAAATATCACACTTGAAATGGTTGTCGGTATCCACATGTATGTGAGGTTAAGTACCAAAGGCAGCCCCTCCTAATTCACAGCTAAGCTAGTGTTTGTGGGCTTTTTGCCCTAAAATAGAAACAATAAAATCGAAATACATAGATACAAGTCTTCAATAATGGCGGCCATGATGAAGGAGCGCTACGGTAGGTTTTGAGTGATTTTCAATTGTTGATTGGGGATCTTCGAGATTAAATTTTCAGATTCGGGCTTCCTCAAGAGGTAGATATTCTTGCAGGCTATTGCACATCTCACTATCTCCGGGATATGTCTCATCAAGCTGATGGACTGTACCGCATTGGCCCCTTTGTTGCGGCTCTGCCCCCTTTGCACACTTCGTGTCTATGTGGGGAACCGCTCGCGACCTAAGAGAACTTGGTCAGATGGCGCCCGCCGCCGTGACAAAGTCTGTGGAATGCTTTAAAAAAGGTAATGTATATTTTCACGGCAACTAGAAACATCAAAATACCAATGTTACCTGGTTGATTTTGGTTTCTATTGCCTCCTGCAAATATACATTACCTTGCTTCCCTCCCTCCTTCCCTCTTGTCACCATCTGGGCACAATAGAGGAACGAAGAGGAACCTAATGCTCCGCTTCGGTTTATATATGAGGAGGCTGCGTAGTAAGATGTGCAGTAGGTAGCGAGGCGGAAGGATATCTTCGAATTAAGTTCTCTAGATTAAACAGCATTTGGAGAAGAGATGTGCTTTAAAAAAGGTAATGTATATTTTCAGGAGGCAATAGAAACCAAAATCAACCAGGTAAAACTGGTATTTTGATGTTTTTTTTCCCTTTTTTTTGAAATTGTGCGTTTATTGTTCTGCGAAGATGATTCCCGAGTTTCAAAGTAAGTGACACAACATTTTTACATTGGATTATCGATCCCCACCATGTCGCCGCTCTCTACCTGGAGCAAGTTCGCTCCATTTGCCCAGCCAGGTCATTCCTTGAACCAATGCCATTCGTCCCCTTCGTTGAATCTCGTCTCTTTCTTCGCCTTTACGTAGTTCACCACAAAATCTCGGCAATTTTTCCATCAGCCTGTGCCTTTTGGGACCTAAAAAGCAAGACAGTCAGCTTCCAAGGTTTCTTTTATAATTTCCAAAGTGTTTAAGGCTTCTTCCAAGGAGGATACATCCCAACTTGTAGATGTTGAAAAGGCTGTTTCATTTGTCAGTGCCGAAGAGGATCATGACAATGACACTGCTGTCAGAGGCCTGCCTTTCTGTGCTGGAAAATATACAACATATAGGCATCATAGCAGCGTCTTATGCCTGTTTGATGTATACTGCGGCTGCCCCCTGCTTAGGAGCCACTGCAGATCCTTCCCTCTTCCGTGAGGCAACCATCAAGAAGCTTGAAGACACATAAACACTTTTAAGAAAATGAGCTGACTGTTCGGCAGCAGCCATTCATTGGAAAACTACGGGGTGGTGAACAGCCTGCTACACTGACGTGACACCAAAGTAAAGTCCATGATATTCAGACCCTTCGTTTCCAATAGGCTATTACCCTCTTCAAAGGAGAAGTGTACAAAATTGATCCTTTAAGCGCTAATTCAAGCAAGCTCCTGCACCACAAGCTCACAGCTAAAGACACAGCAGCAGTATCAACTTAAAGGAAAGTGGGATTGCTTTTTTTAGAGTTTTTCCACCCTTTCATGGGTCTGCCATGGGAAAAGAAAGAGGACCCTAGCACCAGAGTGACTGGACCCCTCAAAGTAGAAACTCTTCTCGCAGCAAGTTCCCTGCGTAGAAAGGAAAAAACAACAAATATTGACACTCAGAACTTCTCGGTTCAACTAAAATTTGGTTGGTGGGTGCCTGCAACAACATGCAGCGAGATTATGATGACCCGTTGTAACGGCGGACGCTACGACGGCTTAGGTGCTTGTAACGCCCCCGGTTTCCCTGGTGTACATGGAGTTTCAGCTTGAGGTTAATCGGTGTTAATGACGACTTTTTACGTTATTCAACACAGCATGGACACTGTCCCAGCATGGGGGATGAAGCGCTGGTCCTAATTAAAGGGGCCTAACCTTAAACTGTCGGTATCGCTGCCACCAACGGTGGATTTAACTGTTTAACTAGCTAAAATCTAAAGATGGGCTACATATTTAATTTTACACTAAAATACAATTAATCAATTCTAGCAAACGACTGAAGCTTAAAACTCCTGGTTTTATTTTTGCGACAGAGAATGAAAAAGACACTTTACATTATAGTTTGCTTCCGTGAAAGCTTTTGAATCAAATTAATTAAAAGCTACAAGTTTGAATATACACTTAGTATTTCACAAAATCAAACAAACAACACTTGGTTTGAATAAAAGTTTAAATTTTCACATTTAGAAAAAGTAAATCATGGGTGCTCCCGGAGACACCCGCAAGACTTGACAGCCGCAACTGATTAAAGTCTATCCGACAGTATGTTTCTACATGATCAACCGTCCACAGTTATGTTTCTAAGTTTTCCAAGTACAAAAAGATCAACCTCCCTTAGTTCCCTCGAGAACTGTTCTAAGTAATAAAAAGCCCGGCAATTTTACACTTAGGCATCAGTTTGTTTCAATTTGACTTCCACAAAGATCAAACCGTCATTTAGTTTAAATTAAAAATCCATTTAAAATAAACTGGAAAAGTTGGTTTTTAGTAAGAGAACCACTTTGACGTTATGGGGTGAAGAAACCTGAGATGCCGTTACAGGTTATTTCTTCGTCACCACCATAATTTTCCCTAGCTAGAGAGTTAAAGTTACAATTAAACTAAAATTTTGAATATGGGGGTCCTAAATTAAACTTTCAAAAGCTAAACTATAACATACGAACCACTACCATCGTGCCCGGCATGGCATTACCTGGACATGGCGTCTCCACTCCCGACTGGCGTGACCGGTCTCTAGCTTAAGATCTGTGAGCTGTGCTGTGGATGCTTTGGGCTGGGGGGGTTTTATGCTGGAGAGGGGGGAAAGCGCGGACGTCGAGGATAGCTGCGGGGGTCTGATTGGTTGAGGGCCTCGAGAACAATGGAAAGTGGGAGGAGAAGTCGGATGAACAAAGGAACTGTGTGGAGAGCCGTTTGAAGGAGTAGGGATGGAAAAGACAGGCCTGTTTTGAGTTTTACTCAATTGAACTTTCGGAAATAGGCCTTTATTTTGAATTATTGGCTACGGATTCCATATTTACATGATTGCAACGTGATTTGGTTCTTGTTAAAGCTTATTACTTGGCTTTGGGTAATGCATAAAACATTACTATTAAATTAAACAAGCTTTAACGGTAAACTGCAGTGTTAAACACCACAACTAGTTTTGGCTGGGAAGGGGGGCAAAAATGAAGGATTCGAAGTTTTTGCACAGTTTGACTTTCGGAATTGGGTTGAAGAGATCTTTTTAAGAATTTTTTTAGTGTTTAATAGTAGATCAAGCTATTTGCAGATTTCGGTAGGTCTCAGTCAGGTCGGAGGAGAACTAAAATAAACATATATACACTGAAAAATTCGTGTCCGGTAGAATGCCAGGTCGTAATGCGTTTATACGTTTGGACATATGGTAGCGTTTTTGGGGGTAAAAGAATATAAATAAAGTATAAATGCGGTTAAATAAACTAGCTAGTTGAATGCTATAACGCATTAAGTTACAGAGAACGTTTAACGTTTAAAATTTTAAAGTTAAATTCGAGCGTTGTGGAAATTTTTCATATAGATTGCGGCCGACAAACCCAATAAAAAATATCACACTTCAAAATGGTTGTCTGTACATAAATTCTCATACAATACACTAAGCTAGTATGTTCGGGCTTTTTGCCCTAAAAGAAAAGGAATAAAATGCGAATACAAGAATACAGAGGTTTACAATGGCGGCCATGTTGAAGGTATGCTGCAGTGGCTTTGAGATGATCTTCAAACGTCGTTTAAAGGTTCTTAATGGTGGAAAGTCCGGATTTGGGCTTCCCCAAGTGTCTTGTATTTGGACAGGCTATGTATGTAGAAAGTTTGAGCCGATTTGGTTCATTATCAAAGAAACGACGAAATGTGCCTCGGCGAGGCATTTGGTGCCTCAGAAAAAAAATTTCAAATTTTTGAAAAACGGGCGTTTTTCGGTGGCGCTCGTTTACACCGTAGTCTTGTCCTTAATCTCGCATGGCTACCAACCGACGTTGCTCCATTACCCAAAACTTGCCGATTCTCCTCCATGGTACTTTGCTATACCTCCGGTGCTGGATCTCCACTCAGAAGTAGAAGCTCTTGTGCAGAAGAGCACAGTCGAGGTTTGCCAGAACCTCTCAAAGCCTGCCTGGATTTTTTTACAGTCCCATCTTTCTCGTCCCGAAGAATGCAAGAGGGAATTGTCTAATTTTCAACCTGAAGTACCTAAACAAGTTCATCTGCAACGCACGTTTCAAAATAGAAGATACTGGATTACATTCTTCACTCGGTCCAATCCGGGGAATTTACGCTGTCTATCGACCTGGAGCGTTCCTCCTCTTCCCCCTCCATCCGTACGTGTTTCATCTTTTCCGATTCATCCTCAACAGGAAAGTCTTCCATTTCAAGGCCCTTCCATTCAGACTCATAACATTATCAGCAAGCCAATTCTTGTGGGTCTTCATTTCGGAGACATAGGCCAGACACCTACTTTGACAATTGGCTTCTCCAGAACAAAGACTCAAAAGAATATCCTCACAGATCTCGACACCATGACGGATCTCCTATTCAAGCTGTGCTTCAGAATCAACTTGAAGTCCCGCCTAGAGCCCATGAAGTCTTTCATCTTCCTAGGGGCTCTTTTTGACCTGGAAGTTTTCATTGTTTACCCGTTTCCGGAAAAGATCCACTTCATCAAAGAAGGAGTCGTCTTTGCACTAGGTCATCAGAACTTCTCGATGAGATCCCTCTACGGGCTCATCGATCTCACGGATGCTGTGACCCTGGATTGGTATAGGAAGGCTCACTGGATACCGGGACCCAAACCATATCCAGACAGGATTTGCACGACCCCACGCTTCCTGACGTCAGATCTCCCGTGGTAGTGCGACCCCCACGAGCGCTGCTGCAGAAGTCCCCATTAAAGAGGATGTACCCTCCGAGGTCCTCACAATGGATGCCTCCACCACAGGGCCTGGGCTAACCACACCAATGCCGAGACTGCAGTTGTGTGTACTCGAACGCAAGCTGCCCATCAACATGTTTGCGTTGTTTGCGTTTACCTTGCCATACGTCACTTTCAAGACATCTGAAGTGATGGGTGATTGAAGTGCACAGCGACAACACCGCTCGAACAAAGGAGGAGGAACTCAGTGAACCTCAACCAGCAGTCAAACTAGATCTTCTAGCCATCCTCTTGAAGATCAAGATCACGTCTTTTCACATCCCCGTGAACCGGAATGTTCCGGTGGACCAGCTGTTCAGACAAGCAAAGTCATAACAATGGAGTGTACACTAAAGACTTCAGTGTGCAAGAGGATCTTCGCCCTGTGGGAGCTCTGATGATTGATCTATTCACCATTAGCTGCAGTGACCGGCTCCCGAATTACATTAGTCCCTTCCCGGACCCTCAAGGCTGAGGTGACGAATACTCTGACAGCTCCGTGGACTCATACACTTGCCTGCATTTTCCCTCCTTATTTCCTTTTACCTCTGATTTTGGAGGAGGTCGCAAAGACGGAAGGGACATTCATCCTCATCTCCGTGGATTGGGCTGCCCAACAATGGTTCGTTCCTCTTCTAAACTTTATAGTGGATTACGTAAGAAGATTACCTATGGAGGAGGAAGAACGGAAGGATTGTCCACCAAGATTGACCAGTCCTACGACTTCATGCCTGGCTACTATCCTCCAGCTTCTCAAGGGTGACGGTCTTCCGGAACAGGTTGCCAACCGCATCGTCTGCTGTCTCTGAGGGTCGATACACAAGATCTATGAATCTAGGAGGTTTCGGTGGCATCAGTGAGGTTGTGGAAACCAAATGATCTCCTGGCTCCAACTCTAGCTCATCTCAGGGAGTTCCTGAATTACCTCTTTTCTTCTGGGATGAATGTCCTGAAAGTTGTTCGTTTTGCCATAAATTCAGTACTCAAAGTAGCTGGACACTCCTCTGTTGTTGAAGACTTTAGAATCCCCATCCTCATCAAAACCTTCTTTGTCAAAAGACCAGTCACAAGAAAGTTATTTTCACAATGGGACCTCCCCTTAGTGCAATGAAGCCTCCTCAAGGTACCCTGCGAACCTCTGGGGCAAGCTTCGTTAGAACTCCTAATACACAAAACTGTCTTCCTGCTTGCCTTGGCTTCAGGAAAATGCTGCAGTGTGCTTCAAGCACTCACGGTGGGTGAGGCTTACGTGCGATTTGCTCCTAGGTGCAGTTCTGCGAGACTTCTGCCTCGATCTTCTTTCAGAGCAAAGACCCAAGCATCCACAGAAGCATCCAAATCCTTCTCGATTTCAGCGCTCGGTCCCCTTGCAGGGGATGAAGAGGGGATACTACAGTGCCCTGTTAGAGCCCTGAGGTTCTACCTAGATTTAACTAAGGAACTGAAGTGAGGAAAATGATGAATAGACTTATTCTTCCCCATGCTGGATTCAATCTGCAATTGGATTCGCCTATGAGAACACAGGTGAATCCTCCAACTCTGAAAATGTCAACAAAATCGCGCACATGATATGAGCCCTCTCTGCCTCTTGGGCTGCCTACAACCAAGCCTCTTGGAAGAAATCCTTCAATCTACCTCACGGAAGTGTGAGACCACAGTCACACTATCTTCGAGACTCGTCCTCCCAAGCGGCTTATTTGTCTTCATTTGGGCCACTCACCGTGCACCAGATGATCAAGGAATCACCAACTAACCCAAGAATCGATGACAGTAACTGCTGTAAACGAGCGCCACCGAAAAACGCCTGTTTTTCAAAAATTTGAAATTTTTTTTTCTCGAGCCACCCAAATGCCTCGCCGAGGCATATCTGGCCGTTTTCGCAATAATGGTCCGATTTCCACAAACTCTTCAACGTTTAATAGCCTGTCAAAATACAAGACTCTTGGGGAAGCCCAAATCCGGACTTTCTTCCTTGAAGACCATTGAAACTACATTTGAAGATTAACCCAAAACCGACTACATCGCACTTTCATCATGGCCGCCATTATAAAATTCTGTATTTTTGTATCTTCATTTTATCCTTTTCTTTTAGGGCAAAAAGCCCAAACATACTAGCTTAGTGTATTGTATGAGGTTTGTACAGACAACCATTTCGAAGTGTGATATTTTTTATTGTGTTTGTCGGCCGCAATCCATATGGAAAATTTCCACAACGATCGAATTTTAACTTCAAAATTTTAAAGGTTAAATGTTCTCTGTAACTTAATGCGTTATAGCATTCAATTAAGCTAGTTTACTTAACCGCATTTATACTTTATTTATATTCTTTTACCCCCAGAAACGCTACCATATGTCCAAACGTATAAACGTCTTACGACCTGGCATTCTACCGGACACGAATTTTTCAGTGATATATGTTTATTTTAGTTCTCCTCCGACCTGACTGAGACCTACCGAAATCTGCAAATAGCTTGATCTACTATTAAACACTAAAAAACTTCTTAAAAAGATCTGTTCAAACCAAATCCGAAAGTCAAACTGTGCAAAAACTTTTAATTCCCCATTTTTGCCCCCCTCCCCAGCCAAAACTAGTTGTGGTGTTTAACACTACAGTTTACCGTTAAAGCTTGTTTAATTTAATAGTAATGTTCTAGACATTACCCAAAGCCAAGTAATAAGCTTTAACAAGAGCCTAATCACGTTGCAATCATGTAAATATTCAATCCGTAGCCAATAATACAAAGTAAAGGCCATTTCCGAAAGTTCAATTGAGTGAAACTCAAAACAGGCCTATCTTTTTCCGTTTTACATGTTCCTACTCCTTCAAACGGCTCTGCACCCAGTCCCTTTGTTCAACCGACTTCTCCTCCCACTTTCCATTGTTCTCGAGGCCCTCAGCCAATCAGACCCCCGCAGCTATCCTCGACGTCCGCGCTTTCCCCCCTCTCCAGCATAAAACCCCCCAGCCCAAAGCATCCAGAGCACAGCACAGCTCACAGATCTCAAGCTAGAGACCGGTCACGCCAGTCGGGAGTGGAGACGCCATGTCCGGAGAATGCCATGCCGGGCACGATGGTGGTGGTTCGTATGTTATAGTTTAGCTTTTGAAAGTTCAGTTTAGGACCCCCATATTCTAAATTTTAGTTTAAAACTTAACTTAACTCTCTAGCTAGAGAATATTATGGTGGAGACGCCTGTAGCGGCATCTTAGGTTTCCTCTCCCCATAACGTCAGAGTGGTTCTCTTTCTAAAAACCAAATTTTTCCAGTTTATTTTAAATGGATTTTTAATCTAAACTAAATGACGGTTTGATCTTTGTGAAGTCAAATTGAAACAAACTGATGCCTAAGTGTAAAATTGCCGGGCTTTTTATTACTTAGAACAGTTCTCGAGGGAACTAAGGGAGGTTGATCTTTTTGTACTTGGAAAACTTAGAAACATAACTGTGGACGGTTGATCATAAGAAACATACTGTCAGATAGACTTTAATCAGTTGCGGCTGTCAAGTCTTGCGGGTGTCTCCGGGTGCACTCATGATTTACTTTTTCTAATGTGAAAATTTAACTTTTATTCAAACAAAGTGTGTTTGTCTGATTTTATGAAATACTAAGTGTATATTCAAACTTGCTACTTTATGTAAATGTAAACTTGTTGCCTATTTAAATAATTGGTATTCAAAAGCTTTTAGAAGCAAACTATAATGTAAAGTGTACTTTCATTCTCTGTCGCAAAAATAAAACCAGGAGTTTTAAGCTTCAGTCGTTTGCTAGACTTGATTAATTGTATTTTAGTGTAAAATTAAATATGTAGCCCATCTTTAGATTTTAGCTAGTTAAACAGTTAAATCCACCGTTGGTGGCAGCGATACCGACAGTTTAAGGTTAGGCCCCTTTAATTAGGACCGGCGCTTCATCCCCCATGCTGGGACAGTGTCCATGCTGTGTTGAATAACGTAAAAAGTCATCATTAACACCGATTAACCTCAAGCTGAAACTCCACGTACACCAGGGAAACCGGGGGCGTTACAAGCACCTAAGCCGTCGTAGCGTCCGCCGTTACACTGCCCATCATATGTCGATGTGTCTACCATGCAAAAATTAAATTGGGGATAAAAACAAATGATTTACCTTTCCCCAGCCAGAATTGGTAAATCTGTTTTTATCCCTAGAATACCTACCCAATTACCAACCCTGCCTCCCTTCACTGATGCCACTGACAGTCCGTCTAGACAAATTAAGATGGCTGCCAATCTGCACAAGATCGGCACTTGAGATACCTGCCCTGGATCCAGTAAGGCTTGGTTATGTTGGTGTGATGGAAGGAAAGATTTTAAAATCTGTCAGGAATTTTCTCGTTAAGCAGAAAATAATGCAAAATTTAATTGGGTAGGTATTCTAGGTATGAAACCAATGCTGGTTGGGGGAAGGCAACTTGTATTTTTTTTACTAGCTGTATTGTGGCAGTAACTATATCAGGTTCCATTTAGTAAACTTGAATTCAGCATACAGAACGAGTGCTTACAAGTTCCCTACCAGTTCTGTGCTGGCAAGATTTTGGGACACCTATTACAGTCTGCCACCATTCCTTGCTTGACCAATTTATTGTGTTAAATACAATGAAGCAAGATTTTCATCTGAAGTTTTATCAAATTTTATCAAACCCTTATACCTATGTCATGTAGGATATATGCGCTTATGCACTTGTTACCTCTATATGAGGGAGTAGTAAGCAACAAGAGGTGGCTGAAGTATGAACAATGATAGACGTTTCTTGAACGAGCAATTCCTCAATCTGGAGTGGACTCCTGGTTCTTCTGTCAATAGCATGGTGTATACACTACTGAACCTGTCAAGTACTACAAAACTCCCTGAGAGTATCAATGTAGATAAGCCAGAAGTGCCACAGCAACCAAAAATAAATAAATTTTTAACTCTGCTTAAAATTAGTTTCTATGTGCCTTGAAATACATTACCTAATTTAAGTAGCATTAAGGAAGCTCAAATCCCTAGCGAAGAAGAAGTTGGCTTCACTGCCTAGCTTGCAGCCCCCTTTCCACGTGTGGAGCTCTCATGGCTCTCCCGCTTCTTTACCTACCATTATACCAGAACCTGTTAGGTTCTGGGACGGAATCTTCGCTGCCGACCGCCTATCCTAGCAGGTCTCTTCGGCTCTACTGAGCCGTTTTCTTCTTTGGACGACTCGCTCGGACGCCTTAGCTCCACCCCGGGCTCTTCCTGGCTTCTGAGTTCCGTTCTTGCGAACTCCTACGGACGTCTTCCTATCCTCCGGTTGACAGCTTCTGTCTTCAGCTTTCTCTACGTGTGCTTCAGTGGACTTCTGACTCAAAGGCTTCTCCAGTGCTTTCTCATCAGCTTTCCTATCACGGCCGTGGCATCCACATCGGACCACGGT
This sequence comes from Lithobius niger, assembly GCA_023313725.1. NCBI lineage: Eukaryota > Metazoa > Arthropoda > Chilopoda > Lithobiomorpha > Lithobiidae > Lithobius > Lithobius niger. The sequence continues at coordinate 103,969 of JAHWFP010206242.1, read as the reverse complement.
ATCCTTCTTCCTGGACTTTATCTATTGCATTCCGGCATCCTGAACATGCATTCCTCGGTTATCATCGCTTCACCGACCTCCTCGATGTCCCGGCCATCCCGAACTGTCCAAGCCTCTTCAACGGACTCTTCTTTCCTTCCTACTCAGAAGGTAGACTCCTTTGCTTGGCACCGGATTCCACGGCTTCCTCGTCGACACGTACGATCACACTTCTCCAATTCATCTCAAATTCATCTAAATCGGCGGCATCGCATTGCGACTGCATCAATCCGTTTCCTTGATTTCCACTTTGGACAACGAACTGCTGATTCTCTTCTGCACCATCCCCCGGCCCGCATTTCAGCGGACTCCGATTTACGGCATCCCGTTGAAAACACCTACTATCCTAGCTTCCTGCTTCCTGTTCCCTTTCCACGCTTCACTGGTGCAGCTCCTCAGCGGGCAGCGGACTCACCTCTGTCCGCAGAACCAATGGAACAACCCTCGTCGGTACCTGCAGCCGAACACCCTACAAGTTCTTCAGCAACCTCCGGCCAAGGCACGTCCGTCTCTCCCTTCCTTCTTTGTGCGGAATTATACATTTCCTCTACCTCCTCTGCTGCAGAAGCTTCTGCATCTCCTCTCGCTCCGGCCGCACAAGATGGTTCTCCGGACTTTCTTACTCTGACTCCGCGATCCCCTGCTACTGTCTCAGGACTGTGGATCACCATTCAAGGCATCACAAGACTCGTCACCAAGCAAATTGAGACACAGCCTCTACATCAACCTTCTTCAAGTACGTCCGGAGAAGTCTCCTGCACTCTTGCAGTGACTTCGCCACCGCCACGATCACCTCTGCCGGCCACCTTACCGTCGGCCTCCGTCAACTCGGCTACCGCACAGAACTCGTTCATTTAGATAGCTTCCGACTCCGGTCAAATCTGCGAACTCCACCTTCACCCTGCTTCAAGGGTGTCTCCTTTTGTGAATTAAGAATCTCTTCCCTCAAAAAAAAAAAAAAAAAAAAAAAACAGAAGAAAAGCATATATATAATAATAAATATTATTACTCTAACCTAACAAACAGAAGATCAACAATATGCTGAACTCGGACATTACAAGATTGAAGACATCTTTACCATCACGGAAGACTACAGAAGATTCGACAAGTATTCACTTTCATTCTGCCGCATCAGCATCCTCACGGTCGCTGACCCAAATTTTTCCACTTCTACACCTGTCGACCCAGCTTGCAGCACAGATATAACACTGGATACGAGTCCCCGGAAACCTACATTTGCCTCCTCCGCAATCTAGCTACGGACACCCTTCCAGGGCTTCCGTCTTGCTACCACAGTCTTTCAGAATCCCCTTTAAGTCTCGTCTTACCTCCAACTCATTAACTGCTCTCGAGTTGCACATGTTCATCCTGCCTTTACGACACCACGTTGAGGGTTGCCTCTAACATCTTCCAATCTCTTATAGACACTGCTTTCCCAGCCTTTACCCAACTTCACCCTGGACTCCGTCTTCCTGGCTTCCTTCCAGTTCCTCGTCCTTAGACTGCTGCCGCCAGTTCTGCCTTATGGGCAGACAACCGAAGAAAGTGGGAGGGGGGAAAGCTCCTATACCAGTTATCTTCCTTACACCTACTACGGTAACCACCAGGACCATCACCCCGCTATCAGGGATGAACTCGTGCTCCCTAGCCTCCGGAAACACTTTTCTACTTTGCCTCCTTCTCACACGAGGGCGCTCCACACCGTTCGCACGCTTTTCAACGGGCATCTCACAGCCGTTAACCATCCCACCACGAACACGTTTCTTCAGCATCATGGCCACTCCACCAAACAATCAATCTCCTGTCCCAACAAAAGATACACCTTCCGATCAAAGGAAACTTCCGCTCAAGTGGAAAACCACGTAGGTCCTTACCACGATCCAGTACAATGTTCTTGCCTGGAATTTGCAAGAGCGTAATCTCACCTGGATCCGCATCCATGCTGCCAGTTCCAGCGGTCGTCCGACTGGTTTACCCAGAAGTGCAACGTGTGTGCACGACTATCTAAAGATGAGTGGACTGTTATCCTCAAACACCATGCAAAGCACCGTGTCCAGAATATTAGAAGAAACCAGCGTCGTTCTTCACTAGCATCAGATCCTTCAGTTCCTTCCAAACTACTAAAAAAAAGTCACCTTTGCGTCTCGGGCAGAGTCTGCTTCGGCTTCCCCGTCTACTCTTCGCGGCAAGTCAACACCACGGCTTCCGACGAAAAACAATTCTCGCAACTCGTCTTTCGAAGATTCTTCTGGATCTAGTTTCGTCACAGATTATGCGACCCTTACACGGAACCCACAACTTCCGTTTCTACACGAACTGCAAACTTCCCTCTTGCGTGGACTTCAACTCTCTCCGGACGATGAAGCACACTTCCAGATAAATCTAGCGTCATTCGACGCTGAGTTTCGCACTTTTCAGCAAGAACTCGACTCCCTTCGTAGCATGAACACAACCCTCCGTTCCTCGTCTGCAATGTACGAGTGACCGCCAAGCAGACACTATTTGTTTTCTATGCACTGCAAATTCAACATTTGCTTCCGAGCTTAACAAGACCCAAGAAGAAGCCTCGACATTGCGTTCCTGGCACATACTTCTTAAAAGGAAACTTCAGCTTGTCACAAAACTCTCTCCACTACCTCCCTCTCCTGCATGGAGGGATGATTATTCTGCACGATCAAGAACACGACGTTGCACAGATACCATGTTGTCTCCGCACAAACTAGTTCAGGCTCTTGTGACAGACTGTTCCTTCCTTCAACTATCTGGAACGACGAGTCAAGTTCCTCGAGTGAATTTCCCCTCGTTCACCACTATCTTCTTCTCGGCTTCCAACATCAGATTCCGTATCAGAAGCAGAATCTGCCATGCTACTCACCGCACAATCAGCTGTCTCTTCATGGACAACGGCATCTTCCGACTCCGGTCTACAACAGCTATCGTCACACACACAGTATGGCAATTTAACGATGCCTCCACTTTTATCCGGTATACCCTGGACTGGTTCAGTGCTCATCTACTTCCACCAGAGACCTTCCCTGCTCGGATTGACGCAACCGGGCTAAAGGCATGGCACTTGGCTTCCGAGTCCTGCCTTAGAGGAACTTAAGCTCTTACGAACTTTCACCCGGGGGAGTCCCTTCATCCAAAGAAGATAAACACAGAACGATGACGCCTTCCGGGCCTTTATCTTTGAACATTCAAGACCCCTTTCAATTGGACATTCCAGATCCCTATCGATATCAAACACCACCTTCCGCTGGACTCCCCGGCTTCCAGTCTCACTCACGGAGACCATTCCTTTTGGCTATTTGAATTGCATACCTTAAATAAAAAAAAAAACAACTACTTCCCTGCCTCGAGTAAACTTGGCACAGCAAGAAAACTAGAACCTTTCACAACTGTTCTTTCTGTACAACTCGAACATTTCTAGGATCCTACTGGGACTCAGACCCTTGAACGACTATTTCTCAGTCATCTCTTGTGCTTTCACCTTGTGCTTTGTATTAGACGTACAATTTGTCTGTTTTGTGGTATTGTGTAATTTAGGGGAGATGTGTGCTTTCACCTATTCCTGTTGAATGTTCGGATTTGTCTCACCTGACACCTCTCCCACATCCAACGCCGGTCGCGGTCCCGGACACCCACCAGTGCCACCCGGACAGCTGATGTATACATCTGTACCACCTGACGTCCAGCTTCAAGTTACTCCAGCATCTGGATTACCCCCTGTAACGGCGGGTGCTACGACGGGGTAGGTGCTTGTAGCATCGCCGGTCGCCTGGTGTAACTGGATCTTTCTTACTATTACTTTTGGTACTTTTGGGTTCAAACAAGCACAACGGCTACAGTCCCGGTGTAGAGAATGGAGCTACTAATGTCCTAATATTGTAGGCTAACAGTAATAATAAGCGGTAACGCTGCCACCAAGGTAGGAAATTAGGCTAGCTAAGTTGAATTTGAAGAGAATTGTCTTAAATACTAACTTCTAGCAACAACGAACTTTGAAACTGACGGGCGTTTAAAACTCCTGGTTTTTATTTTAGTCAAACATGTTAAAACATTTGCACTTTACAATTGGTAAAATTTACACCTTAGTTAGGTTAAATAATTGACACGGGGAATTTACATTAAATTCGACACAAGAACTTGGCTGAGTTCAATTAAAACAATTTCAAACAGAAAAAGTGATTTGTATAGGCACAAGGGGATTTCGCAAAAGAGCCCTCTAAATTACAAACAGCCTCGGCTGACTTATAATAGTAGACCTGTTTTACAGTTATGTTTCAACGTGAATTAACAAAGCATTAAACCTCCTAGAGTTGCTGTTGATAAGTCAACTCCTTAAATTACAGAAGCCGCAGCTACCTATAAAGTCGATCCGAGCGATTAATCAATGGAAACCCCACGAAGGTCAAACCGTCCTTTGTTTACTTTAAACTGCATTTAATAAAACATAAAAAAGAAAGCTGGTTTTTAGTAAGGGACCGTGAACCCTTAAATTACGGCCGCCAACGTCCGAAATGCCGTTTGGCTTGGCGCACCATAAGTCTACCTTCTAAAGCTAAAGGTTAAGTTTAACATTAAACTATAAATTTTGACGTTAAAGTCCAAAAAATAAACTTTTAAAGTTAAACTAAGTAAAATACGAACCACTACCTTTGCCCGGCATGGCAACAATCGGACCGCGGCATCTCCACTCCCGACCGGCGTAGCGACCTCTAGCTTTGAGAGTCCTGAGCTGTGCTAACGAGTGAGTCTGGGGCTGGGGTTATATACTCATTACCGGAAGTTGGCGCGGACGCCGACGATAGCTGCGGAGGGGACGAGCAGGGAAGAGGAGGCGGACATCTTGGAGGAGGAGAGACTCCGGAAGTCGGTATGGCAGCGCGGACGGCTAGGGTAGCAGAGCGCTCTGGTTGGATGGGAAGTTGACGGCTGAATGGACAAAGAGAATTGCCGACTTGGAAACGTTAGAGGCCTGGCTTTTGAGTGCAAGTGAGTTTGAAACTCATAACAACGTGATTTTTAGGCCTATTAAATAAAACTACGATGTTATGCATCGCAACTATTGAAGGAAGGGGGGGGGGAACGAAGTGTAATGCACAGAATAATTATTTGACTTTGGGAATGAAACTGCTATTTACAATGCAGGTTTTTAACGAAGGAAAGCTAGTTTGTTTTCGTTTTTAGAGGTTTGCTACGGTCGGAGTTTGGATGGAGATGCTATAAAAAATAGACATAAAAATATACACTGGGTCCGTAAAAATATACAAACATAAACATTGGAGCTCCGGTAGGGTTCATGGCAAGAAGTTAAGTTTACCAAAATGCATGAAGTGCACAAATCAAAAGATTAAATGTTCCAGCTAGTTTTTAAAGGGCTATATCGCAGTTTAGGTTAGTTTTAAACTGGTTTGAACATCGGACATTTTTCATAAATAAACGAAGTCGTCACCTGTTACAAATAAAAAAATATCGAGTGTTTTCAACATCTACAACACAACTAAGCTGGAAAAGTGTTTTGGCTTCATGCCTAAAGGAATAATGTACAATATTTACATTTTTTCTGCAAAATCGCCATATAGACGATTGTTCTTCTGGTGTGGAAGAATACTGCCCTCAGGTTTTTTCTTCAGTGGTGTTAAGGTGTCCTCACCACGAGCGTCTGATACGAGACCGCGTTTATACCCCTCACAGGTACGGAAAAAAACGTGTCACGTATGCATGCTTCTTTTTCCTCTACCTGGCCCTGAATAAGATACCCTTCCCTGTAGGAAGTTCCCTTCCCTGTAAGGCCTCTAACGAGTAGCGTTCAAGCCTGCCAGATCAGTTCACGGGGTTCTTCTACTCCGGGGCAGCCGTCTCGCAGCACAGGCTCCAGCATCCTCGGCACCCAGCACCTTTGACGAGGTCTGCTACTTAAATTAGGTAATGTATGTTTTCATGGCACATAGAAAGTTCAAAATATCAGGTGAGGCTGGTTGATTTTGGTTTCTATTGCCCTTATGAAAACATTCATTACCTTGGCCTGCCCTGTCTCTACCCCTCTTGGTCACCTAGGTAGACCCTGAGTGGCCGAAAGAATGACGCCCATCGCTGACGCGGCTCCTTATATAGAGGCCCACGCGCATGTGCAGTGGGAAGGGGACTGCGAGCCAGACAGTGAAGCCAACTTCTTCTTCGCTAGGGATTTAAGCCTTTAAAGGAAGGAAATGCTACTTATAATAGATAATGTATGTGTTCATAAGGGCAATAGAAACCAAAATCAACCAGCCTTACCTGGTATTTTAGACTTTTTACTATCCCTAAATATTTACCTTCAGTATGTGCTAAAATCCCTATTTTATGCCTGAAATAAATTTAAGCTTTTAAATTGCAAATTAAATTTCATTTAGATTAGTTAAGCTAATCAACTGTTAGGAGCACTGCGCTAGTCCCCCCCCCCATTAATAGTACGGGCTGAGTCTCGTTTTCATCATATTGCTTTGAACCTTTATGTTTAACACGAGAAACCACCAGATTCTGCGAAAGCGAGGAGGTAGAGTGGGTTCTACTGAAGGTAAGTATTTTATGATAATAAAAACTAGTTTTAAGCAGAGTTAAAATTTTCGTTTCTTACTTTTCTACAAAATACTAACCTTCAGTATTTGCTGACTTTGTTCTACAGGCGGAGGGTCAGCAATTACCCGGCTAAACTGTTAGTTTAAACTTACACTTTTAAATCCTTTATCAATTGCACTTATAATGAAACACATTTCCAACATATTTCAGTTATGCAAGCAGTAATGAAGTATGTTACCCCTCTATTTGGATGCTTCATTCTTTGAATATAGGCAGTTGGTCTGGCACTTAGTGTCCAATTCTACTGCTATCAGTAATGTGTTCTTTCAAAGTACTTGCATCTTAACGAAGCACTCTCGTCTCTAAGGTAGTGTAGAATAAAGGTGTGTTTGTTGTTCCAAGAACATGCTGCTGCTACTCCAATGGTGTTCCACTGCCACATGCCCATGAACCTGCTAGAGCCCTCAGTTTGTGAGCCCGTACCTCACTTGGCACATTTAGGTGATTTGATCCTAGTTCATAAGCACGTTTTATCACCTCATATATCCATTTCCCCAATTTGAACACTGTCATGGAGAGTGGAAGTATCTTTCCACTGTGCTTGTCTACTTGAAGACATAGCAAATTAGGAGTTACCTTTCTTTCCACTGTGTTTTGTTTTGTGTTTCGAACTACAGTTTTATCTAAGTACCGTAGTGACGGATAGCTCTGACTGGACACCGAGTCTTTTCCGTCCCCTCTGGATCAACACTTGGTTCTAACGCTTCCACTGTGACGGGTTTAGGAGCTACATCAGGTCTGATATTCTTTGCTCTGAACTGTGTAGGCAAAGTTACAGAAGACCAATCTTTGGGAAAGCAGATATGATCGTCTTCTCTTGAGAATGTTGCTAACTAACTCTGTCTTGCTGCGGAAGCTAATGCAAACAGGAAAACAAGTCTTCTTGCAAGTACAAGGAAGAAAGATTCGTGAAGTCACAAGCGCGTGAAGTGGCACAGATTTAGCCATCGTAAAATTATGCCGATAGGTCTGTGAAAATTAGCACGAAAGGCACCATGTCAAGTGATATGATACGAATGAGGCTGTGCTTGTATTATTAATGGAGGACTAGCACAGTGCTCCAACTAGGTGTTTAGCTAAACTATCGATCTAAATGAAATTTAAGTTGGAATTTAAATTTATTTCGGCCATAAAATTAGCCAAAATAGGGACGATTTTAGCATGTACTTAGGGTAAGTAATTTGCAGATAGTAAGAAACGATAACTAATAACAAGAGTGAGATAGGACCACCTATCTCACTCTTGCTAATAATAATAATAACATAACAGGCCTACCCGAAGGAAGGAAGGGAGAAAAGTAGGGAAAAACAGATAAGCAGCTTAAACCCTGCATTTGCAAATGCTAAAATGCTGTTTATACCCGTAATCTTGCTATTCTCCTGTGAGTAGACAGGTGATCCAAGCCAGGTATAGAATTATAGATTGTACTAGACTTACCTTGAAGGTGAACCTAAATTTTGTGAGGGCGAGGAGTACTTGTCTACTGAGTTGCCCCTTGCCACCCTTGGAGCATAGTGTGCTCGTAGTACACAATTCTACTCGGCATGAAGGTGTATAGAATCCTCGTGGACGGCGTCAAAATTACAAGACAACTGTTTTCTTAGAACCTGCGAGTGACTTGGTGATGCAGTTTGACCAATCCTATGAGGACACTACTACCTTTTGTCCTCATAGAATTTAGATTCTCATTCGTAGCATTGTCCTCACCGTGTTTACTCATTAGGATCCTTCCATGCCCTACGGCGTTTTGTAACTTGTTGTTTTGCGTCATTTTCGATTGGAAATGCATGCAAAATTTACGTCACTTCCGCTCCCATTTCCCCTCCACCCTGCTCCCTTTCTTATGCATCACTCTTTTCTTGCAGCTCGCACGGATGGTTGTGTGATCTACGACGTCGTTGTTCATATCAAACCAAAAACCAAAATTGGTAAAAGGGGTCGCCAAGTTCCGAATGGTTTGGCCCTTCAAAGGAGTGATACCACCACACCAACATATTCGCCAAGTTCATTGCACCGCTTAATAGTTCAAAGGTTAAATGAAAACCAAAAAATTGTTTCTTTCGGTAGCACTGTTCAAGTTTTCGTGTAATGTCCAAAGTATTATTCGGTGCGATTAAGTTGACAAATGTTTTGGTAAGTTGATGTCGCTCCTTTGAAGGGCCGAACCATTCAGAACTTTGCGGCCCCTTTTACCAATTTTGGTTTTTTGATTTGATAACACTCCTTTTTTTTAAATTGTGTATTAGTTTTCAACAGTTTGCTACTACCTTCCGCCTAGAGGCCGAACCATTCCCAACTTAGTCACCTCTTCATAGGTTTTTGGTTTGGTTTTAATTCTGTTGTAATTTGTTTTATTTAGTTAGTTTGGTGTGTTGATATCACTCCTTTGAAGGGCCGAACCACTCTCAACTTGGTGGCCTCATTACCAGTTTTTGGCTTTGTTTATTTTGCTTTGTTTTTACAGTTAATTTTTCGTGAATTGGACATGAATACAGTTTCTTTGGTAACGTTGTCTACATTTATCATGATAAACTAGTGTGTGTCTAGGCATGCATATCTGTATACACTTGATCATTGTCCGAACTTTGGCCGTCCAATGAGAGATGATGCCGACAATACTAACAATGGTTGGAACAATATTTTCGTACTTACGCGCCCTCCCACGCCATCCCCGTTACACCCCAGGCTCCAAACCATTAAAGGTACGCAGTTTGTATTGTACTGCAACCATTTGTCAAACTTCATAGCTGGAAGCCTTCCCGTTACCTTGGTATCAATGAATCGCCCTACGGGATTTAACATGGTGATGAGCGGACTAGCTTGCTAGTAACTAGTAACACACTTGCAACGTTATTGAGGGTCAGATTTTGCATTGAAAGCAGCTTAGCTGGCATTCCTACACGAGTTAATTTTTATCAGGTGGATCATTGCTCTCGATTTCAACACAATTTAAGGGTACGTACCGCATTATTATTTTTATCCAAGTGCCTGAAATGTGCCCAACTCTGCTTCAGGATATATGAAACTTGACGCTATCGCGTCGCGCTACAATGGTTGACAACCTCGACAATTCAATTCATGTGCTGTTTGTTGTGGTGTTTGTTGCCTAACTTGGCGTGACTCACTAGCGTGTGTTTAGATAATGGATGGTGAACAACGACAACTTAGGATGGAACGGGCTGGTGGATGGTAAACGCAAGTATGGACGTTGTGTTTCGTGGATGATTTTGGTAAACAGGAAGGAAAGCAACGCCCGGTGGAAGCGAATGGCCGCCGACAATAGAAGACGAGCGAGACAAAATGGCAACTCGTGTTAACAGCGTCGACTGACTTGGTGAGTAGCGATTTATTTGGATCGGAAAACGATTGCTATGTGCGATTATTGACTGTTGTTGGGAACTAGCGTGGAAATCCTTCATATGTCTTATAGCCAGTGGACAGTTATAAGCCGACTAGTGCCGACACATTGGTAGAGAGATCGAAAATTCCACGAACTTGGTCGTGAGGCGAAACCACGTGCAAATAAAAATAATAAATACCATTTGTTGAAAAAGTGTGGCGGGCACTAGAAGCAGCCTAAGGGCCAAGCACGGGAATAGGTTTATGGAGTAGCGGTTGTGTTAGGCTTTTATTTTGAAAGCCGACAGGCTCATTTTACTCTGGCTATAGAAATCGTGAAAAGAGGACTAACTTTATGCCAGAAAAGAAACAACCAAACGCAATTGGTCTAGCGAATTTTCGGTACTATTATATGCTTACATAAACATCCCACTATCTTCATCAGGTAAAAAATTCACGAGCACGTAAAAAAATAATGACTACATGCTAGAGTTTGTAACCGCTTACATGATCGGCAGCAAGCAACTCACGAAGCAAACACTTCATAGTTCGACTTGCCTCAATCATGGCGGCCTGCCAGCCTTCCAATTACTGCAGACTCAGGAATTGGACAGCTGCCAGCTGCCAGGTGGAGACACGGGTCCTCTGCAACCCAGTTGGAACCAGATTGAACCTGTTCGCCAGTATCCTCAGGCAAGAGCCTATTGTTCTGCCCCGGCCCGAGTGGGTATAAAACGAGACAGAATCGTGAGCTCGAGTTAATTGGTGTGTGGGATCTGACTGAAAGGTTGGATCCCTGACTACGAGGTGCAGCAGAAGGATAAATTCTGCTGATAGCCTAATATGTAAACGCTATGTGCATAGTCCCCTAGCTATGCAGTAAGGAGTGAATTACGATCGAGCATTGTGCCTTGTGAATAATCGTCCACTTCCTTAGCGACCTTACATATTTTGGGGGCCTACGGGATTACCTAAACCTTCGGGATAGGAAATTCGTGTTTTCCAAACCTTCGGGATGGAAAAAAGCATGAAAAATCTCTTGCGCTCATAGTTGGTAGCCTTGCCATTGGGATTCGAGTCCGACATTTTTATTTTTTTTAAATGCTTTCGACTCGGTAAGAAGTTCCAATAAGGTGAGCAGACCAAATTGTGGGAAGGTTTTGTCTCCGGGTCCAACCTGTGTCCGCGTTGTTGGTAAATGGTAACCTGTCGCAAAACCGCAATTTATTGGTGACTAAAGTAACGTCCCAATAATATTGACCACTTTCTTTTTCATTTTGTTGGGCATTTGGAAATAAAAGTAAAACAGTAGTATGAAGCTTGCATTGTGTGGCTTGACGAAACACACGTTGTAAGATAAATTACGAATTATGGAGGTGACTGAGGACTCATCCAGTTTATTTACTGTTGAGTATCCAAGGAAACCACTTTGCTTCTTACACTAATGAGAGCCAGCTAGTGTGAGTAGCAAAAATCCCGGTTTTTTTTTTTGCGGAAAATAACGTAAAACACGGTAGCTATATGTGAATGCAGTCTGTTTCACGGAGGCGATATTTTTTTTTAGTTAGGCCTAAAAACCGCTAAAATAAAATCACCGTTTTTCTTCGGAACATAAAGTCACTATAATTATTGCAGTGGTGGAATGATTGCAAAAGCATTTCGCGACGAATTTAATTGTAAAAGTTAAAATTGTGAGGGTGCACATTTTAGCAACGAGGTGAAGTTGAGATTCCCGTAGTGAGCTAACTAAGTACTCATTATTTAAGGTTTTAAAATACTAGTAAACTTGTAGTTTTGGCGACTGTTTAAAGAAACACAGTATCCCAGACTGAAGTTGTGTAGATTTTGGCAAAACAAGGGACCAAAATCGAAGAACTAACTTAAAAACGAAAAAAAAAAGAGGCAAAATTTTTTTTTCAAACGTTTGCGAAATTGTGAGTTAAAGTAAGGCTGACAGTTACGCTGGTTACCTCCTATTTCACGATCTATAGTAATGCGAAACTTGGACTTAAGTAACGCACGAAAAAGGTCGAAGACCTTGGAAACTAGAAATACTGCCTTGGTCATGGAAAATTGAGAAGATTTTGATACATCTTGAGTGGACGATGGGTTCCAATTAGAATGGATTTATTTAGATTCGAACTTGTCTCCACTAAGATTGCTTAGTCAAAATATTAGGAATGAGCAAAAGTCAGAGCTAGACTTCGCTTAATTCCGAACTGGAGTAAATAAAAGACAGACGATTTGTGAAGTTAGTCCGGAAGGAATAAACTAATTTTTGCAAATAGGCGACTTGACTTGGATGCAAATTTTTTTCCTCCGTCTCGGCGTGGAAGGAAAAGAATCAATGTTGTGTCCAGGAAAAGTAGTTTTTTTTTATTCCGTGTGTTTCTGGAACCGGAAATGGTTGCTTGGAATACGGATGGGGCGTACGGTGACAAATTATGCGAAAGAAAAGCAGATTCGTTATTCGTACCCCCCCCCCCCCCCCCCAGTCATAAAGGCATGAAAAGTAAAAATTTCAGTGTCGAGTGGATGTTGGGAACGGAGGGCCGTAAAATTACTAAATCAGGTGGCGAAGTTGGCTGCTTAAATTACGAATTGTTACGGACATAACTTTGGAAGATTGAAAGGTGATAAGGTTTGTTCATTTGGATCCGAAAATTCAAATGCGCAGTGGATCCTTGAACACTGATTTAACTGACCAAAGAATGGGTTTTGAAAAATGAGGAATTCTGAAGTACACTGAAACTGATTTTTTTCAAAATTGGACCTTGTCAGGTTCATTGTCAGTTGATGGAAATTAAGTGTTAAGCAGGGAAAAGCCTTACAATTGAGGACGGTAACTTGGCAACTGAAAATGAGGCATCAGTCCACAACCTTGTTCAGGTAACAAAACCTGGAATAAGAGCGTGAACTGGCTGCCACATTTTAACCTGTTTGTCGCATATAAAAAGAAAACACCTTTTTTATTATGTCGTACAAACGAAGATCGTATCCTCATATACGCTGCATGCAGATTTCTCAAATCTTGCACGCAGGAATATGTGCGGTGGCGATCCAGTAAGAAACCTATTTTTTGGACCGAAGAAGTCTAAAATAGGGTGATTGCTGAGGGCTTTCATGCAGAGCAAATCAGGTGAAAAACCACGGATTAGCTTTGCAGGGAAGCACCTGTGCGGCAAATGATGAAGTTTTAACGAACAACCATGGGGCACACAGATGGAGACTAATTTAAAAGGCAGTTCGGAAATGTAATTTTCGAGAGACTGATGTGAATTATTTTAGTTTCACGTAGTGATTCAGTTCAGTGGCGGACACATTGGCATGTTGTTTGGTCTTTTCTTAGCCAGTAAAACAACGACAGTGTGAGGTAGGGCAAGAGGCATGTGGCAAAATCGGACAAATTTTCACTGCATTTTCACTGCAAATTTGAGTACTGGTTAATTATTATCATCATATCGTCAGTTTGAAAGTAAAGTTTACAATACATTTTTTTTCCATCAGTTTTCGCAACACTTGTGTAACTTGGGAGTAAGTGAAACGCTGCCCCTGATCATTTCTGGTTGCTTCCCTGCATAGCTAAGCTGTAAGGAGTGGGGGAAAGGAAGCTCCGCGAAAATTTGTGTAGTTGGCGAAATTGAAAATTGACTTGGTCGTTTTGTTTGCTATGTCACCACCATAGCTTATAAGTTAGGGTGGAACGAAAAAAAAAATTATTGAATTCGGTAATTTAATAGTGCGAAAAGTTGTGTATTGGGTTCCTAATAAACTATGTAAAATTTGGTTTTGATCGAATAATGCCTTGATCTGCCCCAAGGACCTTGAAATTTGCGAGTTTCTGCCATAAACATGGTTTTAATGCAAATTCCTGAAAATTATTTATTTTTTTATTTTTTTATTTAATAGTGCGGAAAAGTTGTGTATTGGGCCGCTAAAAAACTGCAAAATTTGGTTTTGATAAAAAGATAATTTGATCTGCCCCAAAGAACATGAAATTTACAATTTTCTCCCGTAAACACTGTTTTAGTGTTCAAATGCAAATTTAGGAAAATTGTTTCTTTTTAAAATTTTCTAATTTAATAGTGCAGAAAAGTTGTGTATTGGGTCCCTAATAAACTGTGTAAAATTTGGTTTTGATCAAATAATACCTTGATCTGCCCCAAGGACCTTGAAATTTACTGTTTTTCCATAAACCTAATGCTAAAAAATGTACACAAAAATGATAAAACCTTTTATTTCCGAATTCTGATAGCATAGAAGTCATACATTAACATATTGGGATTGTTGGATAGCACATTTATTAGAAATATATTTATTTGGGCTACAATAATTTATCGAGATACCAGAATGCCGTTGAGTTATCCTGAAGTTGTCGTTTTGATTTATCCAAATATTTAATTTGTTCGGGTGTTTTCACTTCTTTTGCTAATCGCTTTTTGTATTAAACTTGACATTATATTTCGTGATTCTGGTCGTGCCTGTAGGAAGTCTTTTGTTCCAGGCATTCCACATGCTGAATCAGATGCGTCTGTGATGACTTTGAGACAGCCTTCGATCGCTTGGGTGTGGTATGAAAATGATGTAAACTCTTTATTTATAGGTGATAGCCCACTCTACCATTAGCCGAAGATCTCCATCTCTGTCAAATATTCCAAATATCATAGGTGGTCCTGTAACTTCTCGAGTTTGCCATGGAATATATTAGATTTACCTAATCGGTTACATCAAAACATAGTGGTGGTATTTGGAAACATTGCACTTGCCTCGATCCTGTGTTTGTTCTTGCTTCAATGATTCTTCGTAGTCCAAGATGTGCTCTTGTTCATCAGTTATCATGAAAATGAGGACATTTTCCAGATGAGCAAGAAGACATTTCTTTGTATCACCGGATCAACTACACTCTTCAGTTCTTTACTTAGGTAACAATAGGATTTTATTGATTTCAACAAGTGCTTTGCACCATGCTTGCATGAGGGATTAGCCTTGATCTCAAACCACGTTGGCGAATAGACTTTAACAATAAATCAACCAATATGGGAAGATTGTCTGCGGGTTCATTAGTTGCCACATATAGACATGGGATACAATTAGCTGCTGTTACCCAGCATGCATGTAAAAGTTAACCTGGACTTTTCGGTTGCAAACCTAAATGATAATTACAACTTGTGACAGCTTGGCACAATTCCAATAGATGTTGTTGATCATGGGTTAGGTCTTTGCTTCAATGCATGGAAAATTACCTTCAGTTTTCTGAAAACAAACAATTGATAGCTTTTCACAATCTGCAATCTGGTTTCCAATAGTTCCCTTGAAACTATAGAACCTGTGGTCGGTCCAGCTAAATGAAGAATTAAATGGCAGCGAGGCAAACTTGGTGCACACCACTTATTGAAATCAATAAAATCCTCTCGTTATTTCAACGAGGAACTAAAACGTGTAGTTGATCCGGTGATCCGGAAAATATTTTCGTTTGCTTAATAACCGATGAACGACAGAACATCAGGTCCCTTTGACTGCAATGGATCATGAAAGCAAGAACTAAAATAGGATCGAGTCAAGTTCGAGCCTTCCAAATACCACCACCAAAATGTTGATGCAACCGATTATGTAGATCTCATTCAGTGGTTACAGAATAGTTACTTCGAGGGTACAGAACCACCTATGACATTTGGAATCTCTGACAAAGATCTTCAGCTAATGGTCGAGGGTGGGCTATCCGTCGCCTATAAATGAATGGCTTACATAATTTCCATGCCACACCCAAGCGGTCGAAGGCTGTATCAAACTCTTACCAAGAGCATCTGCTTCAATATATGGAATGTCTGGAATAGATGGCTTCATACGAGCAAGACTAGAATCACGAAATATAATACCAAGTTTCAATACGAAAAGCGATTATCGAATAAAGTGAAAACACCGTAACAAAGTAAATGTTTGAATAAATGAAAAGGTCAATTTCAGGACTACACAACGGCATTCTGGTATCTTGATAAATTTTTGCAGCTCAAAGAGATTTATTTCTATTAAGTGTGCTATTCAACAATCCCAATATGTTAATGCATAACTTCTATGCTATCAAAATTCAGAAATAAAATGTTTTAGCATTTTTGTGTATATTTTTTAGCATTACGTTTATGGAAAAAAGGTAAATTTCAACTTCTTTGGGGCAGATTAAGGTATTATTTGATCAAAACCAAATTTTGCACATTTTATTAGGGGCCCAATGCACAACTTTTCTGCTCTATTAAATAAGAAAATTTTAAGAAGAAACAATTTTCCTAAATTTGCATTTAAACACTAAAGCAGTGTTTACGGCAGAAATGGTAAATTTCATGTTTTTTGGGGCAGATCAAGTTATCATTTTATCAAAACCAAATTTTGCACAGTTTATTAGTGGCCCAATACTCAACTTTTCCACACTATTACATTTAAAAAATTTAAAAAGAAATAATTTTCAAAAATTTGAATTAAAACCATGTTTACGGCAGAAATTGTAAAGTTCAAGGTCCTTGGGACAGATCAAAGCATTATTTGATTAAAACCAAATTTTACACAGTTTATTAGGGGCTCAATACACAACTTTTCCGCACTATTAAATTACAAAATTCCCGAAAAATTTTTCTTAGGCCATTTTCATTCCACCCTAATGATGAGTGCACCTCTAACCATCTTACACAGGTGGCGACTGCTACCAACAAATGGTGTACCACTGTAGATGGTCCTTACTTCGCAGTGTAGTGGAAGTTATGGAAATATACTCCCCATATTTTTCTGTGGAGCTCTTGGCTATACTGGTTATGCAAAATAGGGGTAGACACAGTTTACCAGGTTATCTGATAAAATTGCAAGAAACTGAGGTAAATTTATATAATATACATCTTTGTCTTTTGAAAAACTTTCAGTTCTTCCTCGTAAAGGGTACAATTTCATGTAGGCCGTCGAAAAAAACGTAACTGTGTAGGCATATAATTTTGTTTTCCTTTTTATAGTACATTTAATGAAAGAAGACAGTTCGTCACAAGCCAAAAGGGCATGTTTAGATGAAAGTTGTAGGCTATATTAACAGAATTGATGAAATTTGTA
>JAHWFP010206242.1:55932-81884 GCA_023313725.1 Lithobius niger | reverse complement strand
ACTTGTTAAAATTAGTTTTTACTATCATAAAAATACTTACCTCCAGTCTACATGCTAAATTCGTTTAATTTTGCTTTTCCCATGCTCAACCACCCATAAATCCTGAATTTATGACTTTCAACGTCAGTTGCCCTCTTTTCCCGCTAGGCGCGCTACCAGCGCTGGCGCTGCAGCCGCCTGCCTCGTGGGGAAAACCCCATTCGTTTTTGAGCACGCACGAGTGAAGTCGTGCGTTTCTTTCCCTACAAAAAAAAAAAAAAAAAATGGCCGACCACAATAGTGAGGACGAACTTGCTAGGCTTAATGAACTACTTAAGGATGGTGATTTCGCTTCGTGCACGCACCAGAAAACACCTTTGGATCTCCATCCTTTATGCAGGAGGTGTAGGATTTGTGATTTCTGTGACGAAAAATGCAATATTTGCGAAGCTCACGACCCGACCTCAGTGAAGCGCATTCTGTGGACATGGAAACGCTCCGACAAAAAACTTGCGCAAGTAAAGCAGAAGCAAAAGAAAGAACATTTTTCCCTCGATCGGAGACTTGCTGAAATGGCCAAGGACCCTCAGGCGCCGATCTTTATTGAAGAATTAGTCGTGAGTGCAACCGATTCGTCATCGGAATTTGACGGTTTTCCACTCGGCGAAAGTTCTGTTTACCCGCATGGTTCGTTGGGGGCTATGGTGACGGCGGCCCGTGACACGGCGAAATCGATCGTCTCGGATCGGACGGCCGAATTGGAGGACAAAGTTTTACATAAAGTGAGCACTACGGTGCTATCTCACGTGGACACGAAAATTGGGGAGTTTCGAGGTGAGGTGTTAGGATCCATCGCGGGACTCGTATCGACGGTGAACGCGTTGATTGCTCAACAAGGTTTTTCAAGCAACAATTTTGGTGCCAGTGCTGCAAGTGTGATTGCGGAACCAATTTCGGACACACAAATTAAGGAATATGGTGAGCAGAATGTACTCCTGAACAGTGACTTATCACTTCACGTAGAGAGATCGACCGCAGTGCCGGTCAAATGTCTTGATGAGCGCGAGACAAAGGGTTCGCCGGCGATCAGCAAGGGTTCGCCGGCGATCAGCAAGGGTTCGCCGGCGATCCGGACGAGTGGTTCGCCGGGCAGTGCGCTACAGGGTAAGCCGAGGCTGCGCGACGGAAAGACGGAGGCTGGTTCAAAGGACAGTCCAGCCCACCACAGTGCAGTTTCATTATCACGAAAGGAAAAAGGGGAAGGTAAACATTCTAAGAACACTGTTAAAAAGGGCGATCTGTCAGCACCCGAGAAAAGGGCTAGCGGACACGATAATTACAAGCCCAAAAGTTTGACCAATCCGTCCGCGCCCGAGAAAAGGGTTAGCGGACAGGATAAAAATGTGCCAAAAATGAAGGAATCACGTTCAACACTCGATGAAAAGGAGGTCCAACGTGAGGTTAAAAGGCACGGGTCAAAAAAGGCCCTGCCCGCGCCCGAGAAAAGGGTTAGCGGGAGGGCGTGTAGTATGGATTTAGTTTCCGACACGGTGGATCCCGTGCTCAACAAGGCGATCTATCATCACGGTTCGCCAGTTCGCAGCGATCGCGATCGCAGCCCACATAGAACTGAATCCAGTTTGGCGGATCGCGGTCATCCTAGGGATCGCAGTCCGCACGGCGGTCGCAGTTCGCACGGCGATCGCAGTTCGCACGGCGATCGCAGTTCGCACGGCGATCACAGTTCGCACGGCGATCGCAGTTCGCACGGCGATCGCAGTTCACACGGCCATCGCAGTTCACACGACGATCGCAGGCCGCACATCGATCGCAGTTCACAAGCGGATCGCAGCTCACATGCAGTTAGTACTGATCAGGAACCTCGCGAACATCTGCCAACCCGACGTCAATCTATGTACAGCGAGAAGGATCGCAGTTCGCCAGTTCGCGATCGTTCACCGGGCTTCTCCGGACATCGCCGGACATCCCCGGATTTTCCTGGACTTCACAGAACAGATCACCAATTTTCACCGGTTAGAGCGGTCCTTCCCCTTGTCAGGGAACAGGAATTTTATGACGAAGACGTGGAAGGCGATTATGAGGACGACCAGTTTTACTACCAAGAACACCTTGCTAGGAGTGACTCTGCTACACGCAAACGGGAATACGGTCGTGGTTCCCTGTCGCCGGAGGCAAAACGGAGGAAGGTGGTGTTCCATGAAGATAACGTGTTCATGGAAGAGAAAAGCTTTGGGGATGAACAACGTGATCAAGAAAGACAATGGCGAGACTCAGTCGAGCCCCGCCCCCCCCCCCCCAACTTCGGAATCGACCGACAACGACGACCCCTTCGAGGAAGGACCTGGACTCATTCATTGGAAACAATTCGCTGGTTTCGTGCACAAACACCTTAAAGAAACCAGGTTCTGCAAGGAAGCGACCCCAGTGGAACTTAATCTGGACGACCCGCCGCTCGAAACACTCGCGAATTCGGGGGCGACCAAGGACCCGCCCCTCCACCTTCCTCAATCGGCGGTTGGGTTCCGCCAGTTGCTAAACGCGGAATCTCTCACGCGGAAGGGCGGACAACCAATTTCGATTTCAAAACCTCTTCCCCCCCACGATCCGGCTATGACAAAATTCTTCTTCAGGTCGACGGGAAAAGGTGCCCCATCCAAGAAGCGGTATTCTACGTTCCCTGAGGCGGAGTACTTCCCAGAGAAAATGAACCTTGAGTTGGACTCTACCATTCGGACCCCGCAGTTCATCCGCACACCAATGCAACAATTCGACGAGGACGAGATACTCCTACGTTGCAGCATTCGCGCTAACTCGCATGCGGAACTTGCCTACTCCGCATCTACGGCAGCTCTCAAGAACCTCGTAGCTGAAGTACCCTCTCTCAGGGAAAATCAAACTGTAAAGGAGTGTCTTCATATGATGAAACGGGCCTCGTCGTTTCAACGGGACAGCCTGAACTGGTCATCGCGGCTCCTTTTAAACTCGGTTTTTCGGAAGAGGGATGCGCTGCTCGAATCGGCGTCAAACATCCCCACGGACGTTGCCGGCCAGTTACGGTTGACACCAATTCACGGGTCGACGGAGGTGTTCGGAGGAAAACTACTTCAACTAGCACCAGAACTGAAAGAGAAGACCAGACCACCCCACGCGGGGACTTCGGGCACCAGAGGGAATCGAATGAGGACCAGGCCTTCAAGCAGGAATTTTCCCAACTACCCGCACTACACCCAAGATGGTAAGGAGAGGGGCTTTGGGAGAGGTGAGAGGAGAACGGACCTGCAGCCCTTTCGAGACAATCCCGGGCAACAGAGAAGCAGAGGACAAGGAGGGAGACAGAGAGGTAGAGGCGCGTCCCGAGGGAGAGGGAGGAGAGCCAGCAGCAAACCTTGACGCCCACCCCGGGCAGTCTCTCCCCACTCACTGTCAGGTGGGGGGGAGACTGGCGAAACACCTCAGCAACTGGGAGAGGATTACGGACGATGCATTCATCCTGGACACAATCAAGTTCGGGTATCACCCCCCCCTAATCTCGTCTCCAAGGCTCTCCGACAAGGCACCTGGGATGGCGTGTCAGACCGTCAAGACCCCGGAACTCCGCATGGAGGTGGAGAAGCTTCTTCTGAAAGGGGCCATCGAGGAATCTCCTCCAGGTTCCAAAGGCTTCTGGAGCCCGGTGAGGGTCATCCCGAAGAAAGGCGGGGGGACCCGGCTGATTTTCAACCTTCGTCTGCTGAATCGCCATATACTGAAAGAGAAATTCAAGATGGAGACGATCGGGAGGATTCGCGAGGCACTGCGGAGCAAGGAATACACTGTCTCTCTAGACCTCGAAGACGCGTACCTCCACGTCCCACTACACCCCGCAGTTCGACACCTCTTCAGGTTCCTGTGCGAAGGAACATCGTTTCAATTTACAACCCTGCCATTCGGGTTGTCTACAGCGCCGCAAGTCTTCACCCGGATCCTGCGTCCTGTTCTCGCGACACTTCACCAGGAGATGATAAAAGTACACGCGTACTTGGACGATTGGCTACTCCGCCACCTGTCGCCGAACGTGCTTATAGTCCAGATGAACAGGTGCGTGCAGTTGTTTCATGCTCTCGGACTGGGGATAAACTGGAAAAAGTCAAGACTTACCCCCAGCCAATTATTCGTGTTCCTCGGGGTAGATTTCAACTTGGTAACGTGCAAAGTCCGGCCCTCACAAGAGAGAGTGGAGAAAACAGTAGCCTCACTACGGAACCTCCACACCAGGACGGAAACGTCAGCAAAGGAACTCGCATCGACAATCGGTATGTTAGATTCCAATGCAACATTGGTACCACTGGGCCGGTGGAGAGTGAAACCCATCCACTGGTTCAGAAAAGAAGAATGGAACCCAAGGCAGTCTTGGAACGATGTGATACTTCTTCACGAATTCCCAGACATGACATGGTGGATGTCAACGGAAAACCTCCAGGTGGGTGTACCTTTGAAGGAAGAACGTCCGGAGTTACTCCTATTCTCGGATGCGTCATCCACAGGGTGGGGAGCCCATCTAGGAGATTGGACAGTGGCAGGAATTTGGACGCCAGCGGAATGCGGTCTACACATCAACGTGTTGGAATTGAGGGCTGTCAGGAACGCAGTTCACTGTTGGAAAAAGGAAATCTCGGGAATGAACATCGGTGTGATGTCCGACAACTCTACAGCGGTAGCCTACATCCGTCGGGGAGGGGGGACACACTCCAAAACCTTGATGCAGGAGACGTCGCTACTAATGCAACTCTGCGAGGACTTCAGGATCACTCTGATACCCAGACACATTCCAGGGAGGCTCAATGTTTGGGCCGACGAGCTCTCCAGGAAGAACGAAATGCCAACAACGGAATGGAAACTCGACCCAAATGTGTGTCTTGGTCTTTTTGCAACATGGGGAACCCCGATGGTCGACCTATTCGCAACAAGGAACAACTCGCAGT
The DNA here is from genome assembly GCA_023313725.1 of Lithobius niger. Classification (NCBI taxonomy): domain Eukaryota; kingdom Metazoa; phylum Arthropoda; class Chilopoda; order Lithobiomorpha; family Lithobiidae; genus Lithobius; species Lithobius niger. The sequence goes on along the minus strand of JAHWFP010206242.1, from coordinate 76,923 downwards.
TGAGGAACTTTGTGTCCCCCTTCCCGGACCATCTAGCATGGGCGACAGATGCTTTTTCCATTCCATGGAAAGGGATGGATGCTTACGCGTTCCCACCTTTCTGCCTTCTCCAACTCGTTCTGAACAAGATCAGAGAGGATTCAGGTTCATACATTCTTGTTGCACCGTTGTGGCCAGCCGCTACGTGGTTCCCAGACCTACTAGAACTGGCGAAAGAAGATCCGATTCATCTCCCAGTAACCCCCCGATTCCTGTCTCAAAACCGCGGGAGGACGATCCACCCGTCCCCGGAGGTGCTTCATCTTCACGGGTGGAGACTTTAAGGGGACACCTGACGCGTGAAGGTTTCTCAGAGGAGGTCACGAACAGACTCCTTCAGTGCGTCCGGAGCTCGACAGTTAAGATGTATGAAAGCAAATGGAGACGCTGGTTCAAGTGGGCGACTGAACAAGGCTGTGACCCATGTGACCCCCCGGTGGTGGCATGGTCACAATTCCTGGAAGAACTGTTTCAAAAGGGCCTTTCCCCAACTTCCATCAAGGGTTATCGGGCAGCAGTAAACTCCGTGCTGACCTGCTTGGGCAAGTCGTCCGTCGGAACGGACCCTAGGATCTCGCAAATGATCTCCTCATTCGAGAAAGCGAGACCGAGGACGAAGAAGTTGTTCCCTACATGGAATCTCCCTCTTGTGTTGGATAGTTTGACAAAACCACCTTATGAACCACTCCATGGTGCGAATGCCATGCTTCTCACTCAGAAGACGGTGTTTTTAGTGGCACTGGCGTCGGCAGCACGCCAAAGCGAGTTAGCAGCCTTCGCAAGAGACGATGGGTTCCTTCGTTTCGCCAGGGACTGGTCCTCAGTCTCTCTGGTCTTCCCGGCTTGTTTCCAGGCGAAGAATTCCAGACCGGACGTAGCACAGAAACCCGTTGTGATCCACGCCTTGGGGACGAAGAAGTCTGGAGAACGGAGCAGCGAACCACAATGCCCAATAAGAGCGCTCCGATACTACATTGACAAGACTTCAACATCGATGCAGGCAGTAAGACTAAGAACGGGTTACACACCGCTGTTTCTCGACGTCGACTCGGCTTCAGGCGAAGTATTAAACAAAAGGGTAACCCCCTTTAAACTTGGAAGCTGGATATGCCAGGTGATCAAGAGGGCGTACGAACTGAGCCCGGAACACCCGGACGTCCCGAGTACGATTCGGGCACATGAACTCAGGGCACTATCGGCCTCATGGGCATACGGATGCGGGACCCCGTTAGACGAAGTTGTAGCAGCGGGATCGTGGAGGAGCAGGAACACCTTCATTAAGCATTATCTGAGGGAAACCTGCGGTGAGAGTGGACGTAGCGTAGTCGAACAGCACGTGGTCGCCGGGTCAAAACAAAACCGGCAGACGACAGTGCGGAAGACCGATCAGTGACAGAGAACAGGTGGATAGGATGTTGGCAGTGCGCTCTGAGATTTGCGGACACGAGAGAGAAACGCACACCAGACGAAAGCCACATCACATAATTTCGGCAGGCAGAAAAACCATAACGCCGAAAACCAAAGAAAGAAGGAGGGAGGAGACTCGAACATCCAGACAACACTTTGAGGTGAGTTGACTGAGTAAGGTTATTGGACTTAGTGAAAACATTTTTTACTTTGTACTTACCCCTTCTCGTTAGTTGCCCACCGCCTTTCCGACAAAGTCAGCATGTAGACTGGAGGTAAGTATTTTGCAGATAGTAAGAAATGAAAATTTTAACTTGTTAAAATTAGTTTTTACTATCATAAAAATACTTACCTCCAGTAGAACCCGCCCTGCCTCCCCGCTAACGAACAAGAAAGGTTCAAAAAGCGAATGGGGTTTTCCCCACGAGGCAGGCGGCTGCAGCGCCAGCGCTGGTAGCGCGCCTAGCGGGAAAAGAGGGCAACTGACGTTGAAAGTCATAAATTCAGGATTTATGGGTGGTTGAGCATGGGAAAAGCAAAATTAAACGAATTTAGCATGTAGACTGGAGGTAAGTATTTTTATGATAGTAAAAACTAATTTTAACAAGTTAAAATTTTCATTTTTCAAGCTGTGCGTAGTTTGGGAACTTTGGGAGCAGAGTTTGTGGACTTTGGGGAAGTTTCTTCAAATTGTGCGAAGTTTGGAAACTTAGGAGAAGTTCGGACTTTTGTTGTTTGGTGCAGGAGGACTGCATGTGTGGTGCGACAGCACAGATAGGACTGTGTTTTTGGTGGAGGTAGCTGCAATGCCGACCATGCCATCATGGGCGGAAGTAGCTGTGGAGGAAGATGGTGGCCAAGAGGGAAGGAAACCATGTGGTGTTTGGACGCTCATTCTGGAGTGGTGTTGTGTGTTTTTGCGGAGGAGTGTGCTGCGAAGGGAGGTGCATCGTGATATGCTAGTCCGACAATGGAGGTTCGTACAACCATCCTAGGAGGCATGGGCAGGTGGGCCTGCACACCCAGGAGAGACCCTGAGCAGGATGCTCGAACAATTTCATTCCGTTTGAAAGCATGGCAGTGTGTGGTGTTGAGCTGCTGTTGAACAACAGAGGTGTGGTGTTGAGGAAAGTATTTGAGAGGTGGAAGGGCCCTCTGGGAGGACTAACTGTCGGATGCTATACAGGTGGAAGAAGTGCCTGAGCGTAGGTCCACTAATGGCAGCTCTCTGGGAAGCGCCGTGGCAGGCAGGTGCTTCAACGGCTGGTGGCGGAAGATAGGAGGAACTTCTGGAGAAGATTGGAGGCTACTTTCGTCGGTTGTTGGGTTTTCGTTGTTGTTGTTTCGTCGTCGGTGGTTGTGACGAAGGACGATGTTAAGTTTGTGCGTTGTTAAAGAACACATGTTACGTTCTGCGGATGGTCTGTTGTTACGTTTGGGTTCTGCGGCGGAGAAGACGTGGTGGTGTTTTTTTGTTACGTTTTGGGTTGATTTTTTGTTGTTGTTAAAGTTCATTGTTATTGTTATGTTTTTGCAACTTTGTTAGCAAAGGAAGTTGCAAAAGATTGTTGTTAGGGAAAGTCTTGAAACTCTGTAATTAGGGCTTTCTCATTGAATAAATTGTTTTTCAATCCTGAAGTTTAAACAACTTACAGGATAGTTAGGCAATGCATTGCGTTATACCAGAGGACGATCTCTCCTTTGCCTAGGAAAACACTTAGGGGAGGGGTGATGTAACCGGCTTACATGATTGGCAGCAAGCAACTCACGAAGCAAACACTTCATAGTTTGACTTGCCTCAATCATGGCGGCCTGCCAGCCTTCCAATTACTGCAGACTCAGGAATTGGACAGCTGCCAGCCGCCAGGTGGAAACACTGGTCCCCTTCAACCCAGTTGGAACCGGATTGAACCTGTTCGCCAGTAGCCTCAGGCAAGAGCCTATTGTTCTGCCCCGGCCCGAGTGGGTATAAAACGGGACAGAATCGTGAGCTCGAGTTAATTGGTGTGTGGGATCTGACTGAAAGGTTGGATCCCTGACTACGAGGTGCAGCAGAAGGATAAATTCTGCTGATAGCCTAATATGTAAACGCTATGTGCATAGTCCCCTAGCTATGCAGTAAGGAGTGAATTAGGATCGAGCATTGTGCCTTGTGAATAATCGTCCACTTTCTTAGCGACCTTACAAGTTTATGTTTGAATTTCGGCGCTGTTGGCCGTTTGGATGGTGCTACCATCTCGTCCTGCAAACTTGTGCTGCTCGTTTGTTGTTGAAGTAGGAGTAGCAGTTTGTGCCTTTTTTTGGAGAGGTTTGCTGTCAGTTCAGGGGTAGTAATTTTCATTATATTTTTGTGTGGTGGTTCCGGCAAATCCATGAGGGGTCTTTTTTTAAACTGAAATAGTTGAATGGCCATGCATTCTAGTGCTTAGAGGTGTGCGTCACTGGAGGTGTTAGATGTGAGGAGTGTGAGAGAATTATCACCCTAAAGACGGTATGGTGCTGCTTGGATGGTTAATAGCAGCACATTAAGGAACAAAAGTCACCAGAAAAACGCACACTTTCACAACAGAAGACATTCACACTGTCTAGCGAATTTTCGATAGTTTACTACTATCTTCCTCAGGCCTTAAAGTTAGTTTGGACTCTGTTTACATCCCTGTTGTTTTCACCATTGTCGTCTGCTCGTTCGTTGCCATGCTCGAAACTTGGTGCGTTGCGTCACGTGGCAAGCTCGCTGGATCGGCCTGGACAAATCGGGAGGCTACACAACTCGCGTAGTGGGCCTGCAAAAATCGGGAGGCTATGCAACGCACCAAGTTTCGAGCATGGCAACGAACGAGCAGACGACAACGGTGAAAACAACAGGGATGTAAACAGAGTCCAAACTAACTTTAAGGCCTGAGGAAGAAAGTAGTAAACTATCGAAAATTCGCTAGACAGTGTGAGTGTCTTCTGTTGTGAAAGTGTGCGTTTTTCTGGTGACTTTAGTTCGTTTATAATGGAGTTTCACAGTACGAAATCTAACGATCTTTTTCGAAGCACATTAAGGTAGATAAAACGCCCAGCCAGAGATCTCCGTGGATCGGAAGTAGTGTAACAACGTTAAGAGCTACGAAGTAATCAGTCGGAAACATTTGGTTAGGGAGACTGTGAAGTTTCTCTCCTCTGGTTTATTGGTTGGCGAAAGTTCGGCAAATTGGGTTGTACAGGAAAGCATGAATGGGGCAACGATCGTTATGCCATACATGGCGTTGTGGAATTAACAATTGGACGGTTATAAGTTTCACACACTGGGATAAAAAATGGGCTATTGACTGGTAAACACAGGCATTGGGGAGTTAGTGCTTTTGTCCGGCTTAAACTTGGCCATCATGATGTGAGGAAATAGGAAATTTTACAACTTACAGGATCGGCTTGGAACAGCTCCAGGGGATTCCGGATTCTTGTTTTGCTACTCACAGGACTCCAAGTCCGATCCAGTCTCTGGGAGAAAAGGGACCTTTCCACACAACCATATCCTGGACTCAAGGGAAAGACATCATGACCTTGCGGATGCAATTAGACTATCTCCCCAATGTAAAGAAGCTAGTCTTCACCAACAGATTTGAGAGGAGACCTCTGCTCAAACGATCAAAAACCTGAGGGTTTATCGTTTTCGCAACGAACATTTTTTTTTTCATTAGGGCTCGCTAGCGCTCATTAGGCCTATAACGACCTCCGTCTGCAAAACACCATATCTTCATGAATAATGGACCAAAACGTTTGAAATTTGCGGCCCTTAATAGACCTACACTTTCCCAAGACTTCTGCGCAAACAGAACTTTAAATTTACACTCCAATAATTTTCTACATCATTTTGAAAAAGTCACCAAAATGACCGGCGCCGCACGCAAATCTTCAATCGCCGTTTTCAACAACTTGTAAATAAACTTGTAATTACTTTATTTCTTTTGCAGGCATAAAGCCAACCAGCTTAGTGTTGTTTAGGAGGATTTATCCTCACATACATGTATTTGAAACCCCAACACTTGATGTTTTTATTCTAGCGAAGGCCAAGTTATTTATGAAAACTTCGACTGTAATTTTTATTATTAGCGGCTGCAATAATTTTTCACCAATGTTCATGCGTTATAGCATTCAGGGAATAAGCTGGTATATTTAACCTTTTATTTAATTTAATTAGGCAACAGTTTAGCAAAAACTAGGTCTCTAAACACTACTGAACTCGGCAACACTTTCCTTCGAATTTTACCGGACAATTTTTCCAAAAGTGTTTATCTTGTATTTTTTTTTCCAGGGCTCCGACCATAGTAACGTCCCTTCTATTAAAATCACGTTTGTATAAAGAATTGAGCAAAGCACTTCGTCCCTCCCCCCCCTTCCTTCAATAGTTGCAATGCATAACATTGTAGTTTCATAAAAAAATATATAGGGCTATTTTTACGTTGTTATGAGTTTAACTCAATGCACTTCTCAAGCTAAGGCCTCTAAAAACACCCAAAGTCGGCAATTCCCTTTGCCATCCAAGCTCCTTCAATCCCTGTCCAATCAGAGTCCAAGGCTACCCTGCCTGTCCGCGCTGCCATGCCAACTTCCGGTACTGACAGCCTGGTCGGCCAGAGTCAGACTCCTCTCCTCCTCGAGGCCTCCCTCTACCCCGCACCCCCCCTCCGTCGCTCTCCTACAGGTCCGCGGTTTCCCTCCTACCTGCAGGCAGGCAGCAGGTATAAAACAGACCTGAGGGACTGCATCTACAGCATTGGATCAACTCCAAGTCAGACGTTACTACGGCGGTTGGAGCAGAGATGTCCCCAGTCCGAGTGTTGCCATGCCGGGCAAGGTAGTAGTTTAGGTAACTAGTTTTAGCTTTAATTTATTTTTTCGGATTCTTATTTTAAATTTAAAGATTTAAACTAACGTTTGACTTGAGTTTCGTGATTATGGGTAGTTAAAACCATCGGCATTTTCTGGTCTCCCCTCCCATAACTTAAGGGTTTAAGGGTCCCCTTTCTAAAAACCGGCTTTCTTTCTGTTTGTACTACATAGCGTACTCAAACAGTTATTTTAGATTCACCAAGGTTCTGTAGCATAATTACAGAAGCATAGACTTCGATGGTTAGGGCCCTGATTATTGCTAGCTTGACTCAATGTGAAAGAGTAGATTTGATCTTGTGCAAGATGCCTTGAAACAAAATCTTAAATTAGACTAAGATTGAAATTTGTGAGAGTACAGTTTCTAACTTAGAGGTGTTTAGGTGACACCAAAAGAACTTTTTCTATTCGAAATTGTAAGTGTGAATTTTCTTAAATGTAAATTCGTTGCCGATAATTTATTTTCTGTAAATTACTTGTGTGCTTTTATGTAAAGCTATTCAGTTGTTGTAAAAAGACTAGTTGCCAATGTAATGTTTTTCATTCCCCCTGTTTATTAAAACGAAAGAGTTTTAAACTCAGTTGCTTCTAGAGAGATTTAATTTGCTAGTGTTTTAACTAAAAACAATTCTTTTTATTTAAAGCCTAAGGTTAGCAATTAAACCACCCACCTGGTGGCAGTGAACCAAAAACGATTAGATAGTACTAAAACTTTAGATAGGACATAGACGCTCTGTTCCTAACCGTGCAGTAGTGACTGCCATGCTTGTTTAAACTCCGTAAAAGTAAAAACGGCCACCCGAAGTACTTCTAACTTTCCCGAGACCACACCAGATGTCGGTGCAGGACAGTAGGCACCTCTAGGACCTGTAAGCACCGCTACACCAATGCTGCTCTGGTAGATACATGACTCAACATACTCAAACAAGAGTAGGGGGAAAGAGCTGACTTTCCATGGGCTAGGGTGAAGGAGAACAAGATTGGAGCTTATATTTTTTCAAGTAACAAAACAATAATAGTACACTACCATAACAATGGTCAGCTACAACAATACAACAATTAAAACTTGGCAGAACTAAATCTGCAGGTTAGGGAGCTTAATTGGCCAAGGGGAATGGCCCCATGGACAGAAGGATAGGAAGACTCCTGGACAAGGAGCACGTGTGTATTGTTCCAGGCGATGTCGTGTTGGAACTTGATGTGACGCATAGCTACCCCATTGTGTGTCCTTTTGATCGAGTGCTAGCATGTGCTCATGGACTCTTTTGCAAGTGCACCTCCGGGTTTCACGGATGTAAATTGCATCGCATTCGGCACATGGAACAGCATAGACAGCGTTTCGTATCATTGGGATGCCTTCTATCAAGTGGGTGGCTGGGTACACTTCGGGTGCTTTCGGAATATGGGGTAGCTTCGGAGGAACTGGGGTAGGTGGTAGGTTGCCAAATGCTTGTCTAAACGTGAATCTGATAGGGTACCTATGTTGGGTCGGGTTGGGTTTGATGGGTGATGGCAGGAGGGGGAGGTGGCGGTGGAGCATTACAGAATGTGGGTGGAGGAATGGCTGAAGAATAGGAGCAGTTCCTTAGTTGGGCACGCAGATCAGGGAGGTTGCGGAAATAGCATGAATTCCGTGAGCCTGGGGTATTTTCTTCACCCTCTCACTTTTCTCCGGGTGGTGGGTGATGACCTCTAGGAGTTGGGCATTTTCAGGTTTCGGTCCAAGTTTCGGCATTGCTGGGGCTTTCCAGCGTCTCGCTTTCATGATGGCTTGGTTGATAAAGTTTCCCTGGGTAACCTAGCCTAAGGAACTTGAGTTTACTATGCTGGAAATGTGTCTCAGCTACTGCCTTCGTGGAGAAGCGGTATTTTACTCTGACCATTTCATTGCGTAGCACAGAAATAAGTTGGCCTTTGAGATGTCCCGAATTGAAGGGTATCATTCTACTGGTTTGGGAGTGTTTTGTGTAGGGGTCCCATTCAAGCTTCAGGCCCTCTCTGCGAACCATTGTGTCTAAGAATACCAGTTTGTCATGTTACTTGGTTTCAAATGTGAAGGCGAGGTCTGGGTTCCAGCTATTGATGGTGGAAAGGATTTTGCTTATGTTGTTCGGTTCGGTGTGTTGTTTTATTTTAAACTTAATGCAACGTCATAATAATATCAAATAATCTTAAGTCTTTAAATAAGAATAATACAATATGTCATTGGCTTATTTTATGTATTAGTGCAAGTGGCCTATATAATAATCTGTAAACGAAAATAGGCTACTGCATTTGCTTACTCAGTTCAGAGATACAAAGTTTTTGTCTCAGCTGGCATTGTCCTTGAAACCTGTAGTGTGCATGAGCGCCACCACTTCCTCTTGGCGCTACTTGTCTTCCTTCTTCTCAAAACATGTCCGAATAAATGCCTCGTTGTTTTAAATGAGCGTCTCAACATACGTAAGTTTTTCTTCGACCATCCTGTCAACCACTGCAAGACTGTTTAATAATCTAACACGGTGAACGTATCATCCACGTAGCAGGACCCTATGTCTAGTTCAGGATTTCGGCGGATGACGTGCTCGTCGGGAAATTGCATAACAATTTCTGCGAGTTTAGGAAAACAGAGCACCCTACGGGGGTACCCTTCATCTGCCCGTAGGTGCTTTCTCTGAACGTAACATACATGTTTGCAAGGAGAGCTTTCAAGTTACGTCGGTCGAGTTCTTGTTCTTTCTTTTTAATACGGAGTTTTCGCGCTGAACAATCAAAGAGCTCCAGGATGAGTTTATGTGACAGACTGGAAAACGGGGCCTGGACATCGAACGAGGTGAGTACTTCATTGGGCTTGAGCTTCAGCTGTTGGAGTTGGTGAGTGAATTGTAACGTGTTCGTGAGAGTGTGTGTTCCCCAGATGTACTTCTGAAGTCTTGATATGACGAACCAATCAAGTTTCTGGGCTGGACCACCTTTTGCCAAGGTAATTAGTCAAAACGGGTTGCCTTCTTTATGATTTATGAAAATACTCGGAACTTCAATAATGACTCTTCAACAGCTCTTGACTCTTGAACAGCTTCGAAATGACTCCTGAACAGCTTCGAAATGTAGTTCGTAGTCCTTTTTGTTAATGTGCTCTTAGGATGGTGAACGTTTTATTTAGGGATCGACCGATACAGAAAAATACCGATCCGATCCGAAACCGATTTTCCCCTCACACGCCGATCCGATACAGATCCGATACACCGATACAGATATACCGATACCGATTTTCAAAAAAAAAATTATTGGGTCAGAAAGTCAAACGCATACTTCATCATTATGAAACTGGTGTGCAAGAAAATTAAATTTCTAATTTTTTTTTCTCAGTGGCGGCAGATCCGCAAGTGTACCTTCGGCTGTAAAAAAAATAACCCAGCGTACACTGCAGATAGGCCTAATCCCAAGAAGCCCTGCCCTGAATCTGGCAATGCACACACGTTGAATTCACTAAGCTGCTGTGCAGATGACGTCATGGGATATAAGCGGTGCTATGCAGGAAAGGTTTCTCACAAGCTAGGTGGAGTAGCCAGCACGCACGGAAGTTGGTCGTATCGGCTAAAATATCGGTAAATAAACACCGATACAGATCCGATACCGATACACAAAAAATACCGATAATATCTGTAAATACCGATACCGATATTAATATCGGTCTATCCCTAGTTTTATTCACCGAAAATTCAACTGGACTTTTGTTTTCCACGGTATTGTGGTAAAGTGTTTTCTTCTTTCTAATGTCTTTTAGAAGCCAAAGTAGTCGCCGGTTGCCGGTTTTTGCTTGTAAACGAGCGCCACCGAAAAACGCCTGTTTTTCCAAAAATTAAATTTTTTTTCTCGAGGCACCCAAATGCCTCGCTGAGGCATATCTGGCCGTTTTCGCAACAATGGTCCGATTTCCACAAACTCTTCAACGTTTAATAGCCTGTCAAAATACAAGACTCTTGGGGAAGCCCAAATCCGGACTTTCTTCCTTGAAGACCATTAAAACTACATTTGAAGATTGACCAAAACCGACCATCGCACTTTCGTCATGACCGCCATTATAAAACTCTGTATTTTTGTATCTTCATTTTATCCTTTTCCTTTTAGGGCAAAAAGCCCGAACAAGACTAGCTTAGTGTATTGTAATAGGATTTATACAGACAACCAATTTGAAGTGTGATATTTTTTATTGTGTTTGTCGGCCGAAACCCATATGAAAAATTTCCACAACGATCGAATTTAACTTTAAAAATATTAATCGTTAAATGTTTCCAGTAACTTAATGCGTTATAGCATTCATTTAAGCTAATTTATTTAACCGCATTTATACTTTATTTATATTCTTTTAACTACCTTTTGAAAGACTCCTGCTTCAACGATAACACATATACTAGATCTCGGTGATCTTTGATTATTTAGTAAACTCTGAGTTTACATAAATAGAAAAATAGCCGGATTTTAGGAAGGGGACCTTAAACCCTTAAATTATGGGTGCCCTAGACCAGAAATGCCGATGGCGTTTGGCTACCCATAAGTTCACTCGAAAGCTAGAAGTTAAGTTTAAAATCTATGACTAAAAATGTAGAAATACTGTTCCAAAAATTAAATTCCATTTAAACCTTGCCCGGCATAGCAACACTGGACAGGGCATCTCTGCTCCGACCGCCGTAGTGATCTCTAGCCTTTGAGTCTTTGAGCTATGCTCACGATCTCCCTGTGAAGCTGAGTTTTATACCTGCTGCTTGGCAGTCAGGTAGTGGGAAACCGCAGACCTGTAGGAGAGCGACGCTGGGGGTTGGAGTGGGGTAGAGGGATCGCCTTGGAGGAGGAGAGACTGACTCAGACCTGCCAGGCTGTCAATACCGAAAGTGGGCATGGCAGCGCGGACGGGCAGGGTAGCTTTGCTCTCTGCGTGGAGGGGAAATTGAATGGAGTGTTCTGGTTGGAAGGGAATTTTAGGAGCTTGAAGAGCAAAGGGAATTACCGACTTTTGGGCGTTAGAGGCCATGTTTTGAAAGTGCAACTAAGTTTGGAACTCGTAACCACGTGAATAGGCCTATAAAATATAAAAACTACGATATTACATATCGCAACTATTGAAGGAAAGGCTATTACTTTGCATTCAGATTGAGATCACTATGGTCAGAGCCCTGAAAATAAAAATACAAGATAAACTTAAAAAATGTCCTGTAAAATAATAGAAGTTGTGTTTGCCATTTTGAACAAGGTAGAGTTCATGAGAAAAGGTTACGTTAAATATTTGCTTTTATAAAAGCCTAGGCAAAAGATTAAAATAAACCAGCTTGTGTACGAAATGCTATAACGCATAAAATTTAATTGTTTTATCGCAGCCGCAAATAATATCGTGAGTGTAGTCAAAGTTTTCATAGTTGCTAAACTCGTCACCTTAGTAAAATAAAAACATTGAAAACGGATTATCAAACATGTAGGCTAGAACAACACTAAGCTTAGTCGGCTTTATGCCTGTAAACAAATTCGAAAGTACAAGTAAATATTTACATGCTTGCGGAAAATGGTGACGGAAATTGCGTGCATCGGCGCTCAGTTTGAGCACTTTTTCAAATGGATGTGGAGACCAAAGTTTGGCGAATTTTTAAGTTCTGTCTTCACAGGATGACAGATAAAGTTCAGGTTTATTAAATGCTGCAAACCAGAGTCATTTTGGGCCATTTTCCATGAAGATAGAGAATTTTAAAGTTGGAGGTGAAAAATAGGCCCAGTGCTCGTGAGCGCTAAGAAAAAAAAAATAGTCCCTGAGTTTTTGATTTTTGGTGCCGGTTCGCCTAACCAATCTTTACAACGTGATTTTGGTTTCACTTTGATGGAGTTTGTAAATATACCTTCTCTCTTGTACGTTAGATTGACGTGCAAATGGCATTGAAGTCGAGCAATTTTCAAGCTTGTATTTTCGTAGTTTTCGGCAATGTTCAACACTGGGCGGGGATAGGCACCCTTCACCATTTTGAAAGCCGATATGCTCATTTTACTCTGCTCTGGCTATAGAAATCGTGAAAACGCTGTGCCAGAAAAGAAACAACCAAACACAATTGGTCTAGCGAATTTTCGGTAGTATTGTATGCTTACAGGAATTTCTCACTACCTTCATCAGGCAAAAAGTGTACGAGCGCCTACAAAAATAACGACTACATGCTAGAGTTTATGTTTAAATTTCGGCGCTGTTGGCTGTTTGGATGGTACTGCCATCTTGTGCTGCAAATTCGTGCTGCTCTTTTGTTGTTGAAGTAGGAGTGAGCAGTTTGTGCAATTTTTTGGAGAGGCATGCTGTCAGTTAGGGATAGTAATTTTCATGATATTTTTATGTGTTGGTACCTGCAAATTCATGAGGAGTCTTTTTATAAACTGAAATAGTTGAGTGGCCATGCATTCTAGTGCTCAGAGGTGTGCGTCACTGGAGGTGTAAGATGTGAGGAGCACGTGTGTATTGTTCCAGGCGATGTCGTGTTGGAACTTGACGTGATGCATGGCTACCCCATTTTGTGTGTCGTTTTGATCGAGTGCTAGTATGTGCTTGTGGACTCTTTTGCAAATTCGCCTTCGGGTTTCACCGATGTAAATTGCATTACATTCGGCACATGGAACAGCATAGACTGCGTTTCGTATCATTGGGATGCCTTCTGTCGAGTGGGTGGCTGGGAGCACTTCGGGTGCTTACAGAATAGGGGAGTGCTTTGGAGGAACTGAGGTAGGTGGACAAACGAGCAACACGAGTTTGCAGCACAAGATAGCATCACCATCCAAACGGCCAAGAGTGCAGAAATTCAAACATAAATTCTTGCATGTAGTCGTTATTTTTGGACGTGCTCGTTCACTTTTTTGCCTGTTGAAGGTAGTGGTGTAAAGGCATGAGGCCTAAATTTCCTGCCGATTGGTTAGGAGACCCGACACCAACCATCAACAACTCGGGGACACTTTTTTTTTCTTAGCGCCAAAAAGCGCTAGGCCTATTTTTCAACCTCCAAGTTTAAAAATTCGTATCTCCCTGGAAAATGGACTTCATCGACTCTAGTTTGCAGCTCTTAATAAACCTGAACTTTATCTAACATCCTGTGAAAACAGAACTTGAAATTTCACCATACTTTGGTCTACAGCTTCATTTGAAAAAGTGCTCAAACTGAGCGCCGACGCACGCAATCTCCGTCGCCATTTTCTACAAACATGTAAATATTTATTTGTATTTCTCGAATTTATTTCTAGGCATAAAGCCGACTAGCTTAGTGCTGTGCTAGATTACATGTTTATTACGTCTTCAATGTTTTTATTTTACTAAGGTGACGATTTTAGCAACAATGAAAACTTTGACTACACTAGCGTTATTATCTGCGGCTGCAATAATACATTTAACTTTTATGCGTTATAGCATTTCAAAACACAAGCTGGTTTATTTAATCTTTTGCCTAGGCTTTTATAAAAGCATTATTTAACGTAATCTTTTCTCATGAACTCTACCTTGTTCATAATGGCAACACAACTACGATTACTTTACCGGACATTTTCAGTGTGTATCTTGTATTTTTATTTCAGGGCTCCGACCATAGTGATCTCAAATTCCGAATGCACAGTAAAGCCTTTGCCTTCAATTAATAACAATTTATTTTAACTTTGAGCATCAAACTTCGTTCCCCCCCCCCCCTTCCTTCAATAGTTGCAATGCCTAACATTGTGGTTTTTATAAAAAAATGTATAGGCCTATTTCACGTTGTTATGAGTTTAACTCAATGCACTACTCAAGCTACGGCCTCTAAAAACACCCAAAGTCGGCAAATCCCTTTGCCATCCAAGCTCCTTCCAATCCGAACTCAGTATTTTTTCTCCCCACCAATCAGAGTGCAAGGCTACCCTAGCCGTCCGCGCTGTCATGGCCGACTTCCGGTAGTGACAGCTCGGCCGATTTTGGTCAGTCACTCCTCCTCCAAAGCGACCCCTCTACCTCACACCCCCCCTCCGTCGCTCTCCTACAGGTCCGCAGTTTCCCTCCTACCTGCAGACAGGCAGCAGGTATATAACCAGACCAGGAGAGATTTTCGTTAGCATAGCATAGCTCAAGGACTCAGGCTAGAGGTCACTACGGCGGTCGGAGCAGAGATGTCCAGTCCGAAGGTTGCCATGCCGGGCAAGGTAGTGGTTCAAAGGGTAACTAGTTTATTAGAATTTAATCTTTAGAACAGAATTTCTAAATTTTTAGTCTTAAAACATAAACTAACTTCTAGCATTTGAGGGAATTTGTGGGTAGCCAAACGCAATCGGCATTTTGGTTTAGGGCACCCATGATTTAAGGGTTTAAGGTCCCCTTCCTAAAAACCGGCTTTGTTTCTTTGTTTATGGACTCAGTGTCCATTAAATAATCTAAGATCACCGAGATCTAGCATGTGTTATTGTTGAAGCAGGAGTTTTCAAAAAGGTAGTTTTCCTTGTAACACTAATCTTGATTCAGTGTGATTGATTGATTGACTTTAGTGCAAGAGTTGCTAAAGCTTTCAACGACTATTTTACATTCTGCAAGGGTCATGTTTGTAACTTAGAGAGTTGCGATAACTCAAACCGACTTTTTCTAGTCCAAATTTTGTTGTGAACTTGAATTGTTCATTTTGTCGATTTAATTGTAAATCGTGTGCTTTTAATTGTAAAGCCCCAGTTTTATTTTTGTAACCAACTAGTTACTCCGTGTGTATAAATCATGTTTTATTAAAACAGAAAAGAAAGTTGTTTTGAACAACCAATTTTGACTTTTAGTCCAAGTTAATTTGCAAGGGTTATTTTAATTACAAAACCATTTTTATTCTAACTCCGAAGTAGGCAAATTAGATTAATTACCCATCGTGGTGGCAGTGAACCATGATTAGATAGGTCTTCATAACTTAGGTAGGACGCTGACGCTCTTCTCCTAACCGTGCAGTAGACACGCTATGCTGTTTTTCCGCGAAAGTAAAAACCGCCACTTATGAACTTATCTAAAGTAACCACAAGTACGCCAGATTGTCGGTGCTAGAGACAGTAGGCACCTCAAGACCCTGTAAGCGCCGCTACAGTGGGGTATTTATGTAAGCATATAATACTACCGAAAACTCGCTAGACCAATTGTGTTTGGTTGTTTCTTTTCTGGCATAGCGTTAGTCCTCTTTTCACGGTTGTGTTAGGCCCTGTTAACGGAGTGTGAACGGAGCTTGAACGTTGTCGGGGGTTTGACAGGCCGAGTGGAAAGTTCGTGCGTTGGCCGGTTGGGCAGCGGAGTATTCGGCCATAAGCGCATCAGTGGGCCTAGAACACGATGCGTTGTGCTAACTAGGGCGTAGACAACTGAAAAAAACACGTTGCACGAAAATATTGTGAGAACTAGTTGTGCCCGTGCGCCCCCCCCCCCTACCCACCACCCGCACATCCCTGCTCCCCCTTCCCCTGCCGCACCCCGTTGCATCCCGTTCCTGCACTCCCATAGTGTGGGTTCTGAATATCTGCCTCCCTCTGGCAGCTCAGGTGTTTGGTCTTTGGTTTTAAATTTATCAAACCGAAGACCGAACTGTGAATGGCTCCCACATATGCCCTCACCCCCCACAATTACTGTAACCCCCCCAATCCCCACACTGCTGCCCCCTCCCGGATTCGCATACGTGTTCCCCCCATACACGCTTGCCCGCCTCCCCCTCCCCGAAAACATCGCCCCGTGACATTCTCTCTTTGGTGCAGCCCCGGAAAATTTGCTGGCGTGTGTTTGACCATGGAGCATGGTTTGACTGAAGGCTGAAAAAAACACCCTTGTAAACGCGGTCTCGTATCAGACGTTCGTGGTGAGGACACCTCAACACCACCGAAGAAAAAACCTGAGGGCAGCCCTCTTACCTACCAGAAGAGCATCGTCTTTATGGCGATTTACACTGTAAAATGTAAATACTATATAATATTTCTTTAGGCATAAAGCCAAAACACCTTTTCAGCTTAGTTGTGTTGTAGATGTTAAAAACACACAATATTTTTTATTTGTAACAAGTGACGACTTTGTTTATTTATGAAAAATGACCGATGTTCAAACCAGTTTAAAAACTAACCTAAACTGCGATATAGCCCTTTAAAACTAGCTGGAACATTTAATCTTTTGATTTGTGCACTTATTGCATTTTGGTAAACTTAACTTCTTGCCATGAACCCTACCGGAGCTCCAATGTTTATGTTTGTATATTTTCTCGGACCCAGTGTATGATTTTATGTTTATTTTTTATAGCATCTCCATCCAAACTCCGACCATAGTGAACCTCTAAAAACGTAAACAAACTAGCTTTCCTTCGTTGTAAACATGCATTGTATATAGCAGTTTCATTCCCAAAGTCGAATAATAATTCTGTGCATTACACTTCGTTCCCCCCCCTCCTTCAATAGTTGCGATGCATAACATCGTAGTTTATTTTAATAGGCCTAAAAATCACGTTGTTATGAGTTGAAAACTCACTTGCACATTCAAAGCCAGGCCTCTAAGTTTCCAAGTCGGCAATTCCCTTTGTCAATTCGAATCCATCCAACCAAAACACTGCTTCAATTCCGTCAGCCAGTCAGAGCGCACAAGCTACCCCGGTCGTCCGCGCTGCCACTCCGACTTCCGGTAGTGACAGCTCGGTCGATCTAGGTCAGTCTCTCCTCCTCCAAGATGTCCGCCTCCTCTTCCCTGCTCACCCCCTCCGAAGCTATCCTCGGCGTCCTCGCCAACTTCAGGTAATGAGTATATAACCCCAGCCCCAGAAACACTAGTTAGAACAGCTCAAAGATTCTCAAAGCTAGAGGTCGCTACGCCGGTCGGGAATGGAGATGCCGCGGTCCGATTGTTGCCATGCCGGGCAAAGGTGGTGGTTCGTATCGTACTTAGTTTTGCTTTAAAAGTTTAATTTTTGGACTTACATTCAAAATTTATAGTTTAAACTTAACTTAACCTCGTAGCTTTAGAAAGTAAATTTATGGTGCGTCAAGCCAAACGGCATTTCGGACTTTGGCGGCCGTAATTTAAGGGTTCACGGTCCCTTACTAAAAATCAGCTTTATTTTATGTTTTTTTAAACGCAGTTTAAAGTAAACAAGGACCGTTTGATCTTCGTGGAAGGTTGCTTTAATGAAACGCTCGGATCGACTTTATATGTAGCCGCGGCTTCTATAATTTAAGGAGTTGACTTATCAACAGCAGCTCTAGGAGGTTTAATGTTTAGCGCATACACTTAGAAAAATAACTGTAAAACAGGTCTACTATTACTAGACAGCCGAGGCTGTTCGTAATTTAGAGGGCTCTTTTGCGAAATCCCCTTGTGTCTAAGAAAATCACTGTTTCTATTTGAAATTGTTTTATGTGAACACAGTAACTGTTCAAGTCGAATTTAATGTAAATTCCCCCTGTTATTTATGAACTAATTCAGTTGTAAATTTGCCAAATATAAAGTGCGGTATATTTTTTTTGACATGTTTGTTTAAAAATAAAACCAGGAGTTTGAAACCCAGTTGGTTTATTCGTCCGTTGTTCGCTAGAAGTAAGAAATTAAGACAATTCTCTTAAACTTAGCTAGCCTAATTTTCCCACCTTGGTGGCAGCGTTACCACTTATTATTACTAGTTAGCCTACGTGATTAGGACATTAGTAGCTCCATTCTCTACACCGGGACTGTAGCAGTTGTGCTTGTTTAAACCAAAAAGTACCAAAAGTAATAGTAAGGAAGATCCAGTTACACCAGGCGACCGGCGATGCTACAAGCACCTACACCGTCGTAGCACCCGCCGTTACACCCTATCACTGAAAAATCCAGCATTCAGTAAGCAAGTAATCCCATGTTTAAATTAATCCTCTGAAACAATTCACTTCGGTAGCGCGCATTGCCCGCCACACACACTTGCCTTGGCACCCTCTCCTGCACCCCCCGAAAACGCCGCCCCGTGACATTTCCCCTTTGGTGCACCCCCGGAAAAGTTGCATGCGTATGTTTGACTGAGGGCTAAAAAAAGCCCTGAGAAGTCCAGCATTCAGTAAGCAAGTAACCCTATGTTTAAGTTAGTCTTTTGAAACAATTCACCTCGGTACCGTGCATTGCGACATTGTTGCAAGCAACGATTGTTGCCGCCCACTTAAAAACAATTCAACTCCTTTGTGGAAGTGAACATTTTGAAAATTAATGCGCCTTTCCATCTTATCAGGCTGCCAATTTCGAAATTAAGAACCAATCGTCGTTTGGTTGAAAGTTTTTGGGTTTAGTAGACACGGGTTGTTTTTTTTTTTAGCGCAAACGTCGACAATGGCACAGTCTACGTGACTAAAACTTTGTTGGCCTCTTTGGCACCACAACAATACCAAAAAACGAACCCAAAAACGGTGCGGCAGGTCTGGTAAGTGGCGCTATCTCTTCGAAGACTTCGGAAAAGTGTTATAACCCGAACTGGTAGTCCAAGGCCGTCAATAGACGGCGACATGGCAGGTTTGGTAAGTGGCGCCATCTGTTCGAAAACGTTGGAAAAGTGTCCCAACCCGAATTTGAAGGCGAATCCCGTCAACAGATGGCAGTACAGGGTGGTGTACTTGATTGTATGACGGAATGGCGTGGCCAGTGACTAGGCTGCCTGTTCCGTATTATCTATGTAGATGAATTCCGGCTTGCGGATGAGGGGCCGGGCAGAGGTCCGAGCCGAGAATGCCATCCGAGGGACAAGTTATGTAATAGCCTAACGAGCGGGGAGTGCCGTAGGCGGGGATGTTGGAAAAATATCCCATTTCGAGATGAGCGCCATCAAGAGGATGGGCAGGCTCAGCGGCATGAATTGGGTAACATTCGTGGACCGCAATAGGAAATGGTGCCACGGCGTAATGACAAATTTATGGATGATGATGCTAACCCTGAAGATGGCATGTAGCAGCCGTGGGGTGATGTCTATTGGCCGGAGTAGGGATGGCACGATAATTGATTATCCGATAATATTGCAATAAAAATTCCCGTCGATTATCTTATCGCACTTTTCTTATTGAATTATAGCGCAAACCTCTGTGCTTAAATTGTCATATCTTGGAAACCGTAATAGCTAGAAACAAGCGGTTTGCGGTGTTGCGTGAAGAATTACAAGAGCTCTCCAACCAAGTGTACAATAGGGTGGAATGAAAATGAGCTAAAAAACAAATTTTCGGGAATTTTGTAATTTAATAGTGCGGATAAGTTGTGTATTGAGCCTCTAATAAACTGTGTAAAATTTGGTTTTGATCAAATAATGCTTTGATCTGCCCCAAGGACCTTGAATTTTACAATTTTCAACCGTAAACATGGTTTTAATGCAAACTTTTGAAAATTATTTCTTTTTAAATTTTTTAAATTTAATAGCGTGGAAAAGTTGAGTATTGGGCCACTAATAAACTGTGCAAAATTTGGTTTTGATAAAATGAAACCTTGATCTGCCCCATAGAACATGAAATTTACCATTTTCTGCCATAAACACTGTTTTAGTGTTTAAATGCAAATTTAGGAAAATTGTTTCTTTTTAAAATTTTGTAATTTAATAGAGCGAAAAAGTTGTGTATTGGGTTTCTAATAAACTGTGCAAAATTTAGTTTTGATCAAATAATACCTTGATCTGCCCCAAAGACCTTGAAATGTACCTTTTTTTTCATCAACGTAATGCTAAAAAATTTACACAAAAATGCTAAAACCTTTTATTTCTGAATTTTGATAGCATAGAAGTTATACATTAACATGTTGGGATTGTTGAATAGCACACTTAATAGAAATAAATCTCTTTGAGCTGCAAAAATTTATCGAGATACCAGAATGCCGTTGTGTAGTCCTGAAATTGTCCTTTTGATTTATTCAAACCTTTACTTTGCTACGGTGTTTTCACTTTATTCGATAATCGCTTTTTGTATTGAAACTTGGTATTATATTTCGTGATTCTAGTCTTGCTCGTATGAAGCCATCTCTTCCTGACATTCCACATGCTGAAGCAGATGCTCTCGGTACGAGTTTGATACAGCCTTCGACAGCTTGGGTGTGGCATAGAAATTATGTAAGCCATTTATTTATAGGCGACAGAGAGCCAACCCTCGACCATTAGCTAAAGATCTCTGTCAGAGTCCAAATGTCATTGGTGGTTCTGTAACCACTGAATAAGATCTACATAATAGGTTGCATCAACATTTTGGTGGTTGTATTTGGAAGGCGCGAACTTGACTCGATCCTATTTTTGTTCTTGCTTTCATGATCCATTGCAGTCAAAGGAACCTGTCGTTCATCGGTTATTAAGCATTAAGCAAACAAAGATATTTTCTGGATCACCGGATCAACTACACGATTTAGTTCCTCGTTGAAGTAACGAGAGGATTTATTGATTTCTATAAGTGCTTTGCACCATGTTTGCCTCTCTGCCATTTAATTCTTCATTTAGCTGGTCCGACCACAGGTCCTATGGTTTGAAGGGAACTATTGGAAACCAGATTACAGATTGTGAAAAGCTATTAATTGTTTGTTTGAAAACTGAAGGTAATTTTCCATGCATTGAACCAAAGACCTAAGTAATGATCAACAACATCTATTGGAATTGTGCCAAGCTGTCACAAGTTGTAATTATGTTTCAGTAATTATCCTTTGCAACTGAAAGGTCCTGGTTAACTTTTACATGCATGCTGGGTGAC
>JAHWFP010206242.1:0-50932 GCA_023313725.1 Lithobius niger | reverse complement strand
AAACGCCGGATTCCCTGGCGAAAAGCAAAAAAGAACAGAGCAAACATGACACACGTCTGCCTTGTCCCATACCCGAAAACGAAGTGTCATTGTTGGGCTGGCGCTGGCTTGTTGGAGGCAACGATTGCTGCGCACCAAGTGGCAGATAGGCTAACCTCATTGCATTGCAAGTGTTGCAGGTGTTTTAAACTTTTAAGGGGTTTAAAAATCGGGTAGAAAAGCAAATCGAAAACGATTTTAGCACATACTAGAGGTTAGTATTTTACAGATAGTAAGAAACAGTAAATGTCAAGGTCCTTGGGGCAGATCAAGGTATTATTTGATCAAAACCAAATTTTACACAGATTATTAGGGACCCAATGCACAACTTTTCCGCACTATTAAATTAGAAAATTTTAAAAAGAAACAATTTTCCTAAATTTGCATTTGAAACCTAAAACATTGTTTACGGCAGAAAATGGTAAATTTCATGTTCTTTGGGGCAGATCAAGTTATCATTTTATCAAAACCAAATTTTGCACAGTTTATTAGCGACCCAATACACAACTTTTCCGCACTATTAAATTAAAAAATTTTTAAAATAAATAATTATCAGGAATTTGCATTAAAACCATGTTTACGGCAGAAACTTGCAAATTTCAAGGTCCTTGGGGCAGATCAAGGCATTATTCGATCAAAACCAAATTTTACACAATTTATTAGGAACCCAATACACAACTTTTCCGCACATTAAATTACAGAATTCAAATTTTTTTTTTTTCGTTCTACCCTAGTGTACAATGCTGTTGCTAACCACTTCAGCTGATTTAAAGTTAGTTTAATGCAAACAATTTTTGAGCTATAAGTAGCAGCACAACTGCTAAATTGTTTCTACATGGCGAGGAAGTAATGAGGAAGTAAGTGCATTTTCATGTCTACTGACCAAATGGCAAGTGCCACAAAATTCGCATAGACTATACTGTATGCTTCTGACAAGGTTTTTTAATAAACAAAATTAAAATGGTCCTTCCACCCTCAAAATTTGTTTTATCGAGATATTATCGATTACTGCGATAATTTAAAAAGTTTTATCGGGATAAAAAAATGTATCGTGCCACCCCTAGGCCAGAGAGCCGACAGTGTGGGCGAGCGATCACGGCCCAGAACTGGGGCGGGCAAGTGTAGAAGTGGGCCTGATTGGTTTGGAAAATTCATTGCCGGAGGCAGTGGCGCTGAAGTATCCGGTGTGGACGATTGAACCAGGTATTTTGGAGTGGTGGAGTAGCTGCAAGCATGTGTTTTTAACGCAACCTTAGCGTGAATATATTTCCGATCGTTATGCAGTCGAGGTAAATTTGCAGGCGGACTTCATCCACCTCGGATTATTATTCCCCAGTTCAGATCAGATGTGGGTAATGATGGATGCGGCGATTGCAAAATTGCAGGGCAATTGTTTTTAGTGTTGCTACCATTACTGCGTACTCTACAGCTTTGTACTATGGACCCTGTCGACGTTTCTTCACCCTGGCAGGCACAGGTGTCACAGGCCGTCGAAGATGCAACGACGTTGCAGTGCACGCAATGCTGAGCATAAATGAAACACGTCGAAACCGGCTGTTGTACGGTTATGGCAACTTGGCTACAGGCCGAGTACAGTTATGGCAACTTAGCTACAGGCCAACCTGGCGTGGTGGCTCCCGGGGGCTGAGTCGATTAGGCAGTTTTCATGCAGCTCGAGACGTGATCTGCTTTGGTGGTGGCATGTGCTATGTGCTCCGGAGGTGTCGAGTGAGTGGCCCACGTGGGCCCCGGCGGTGGTGCTGTTCACCGATGCGACTAACGTCGTATGGGGCCCTTCACTTCAGAGTCAGAGAGCTAGGGCCGCTGGGAGGCCGCGGAGGCAACTTGCACATCGACGTGCTGGAAAGGTTGGCGGTACCGTTCGCAGTTCAATCGTTCCAGGAACGGGTGCGGGACAAACACTTGTGGGTGTTCTCAGATAATAGGACAGCTGTGGCATACATCAGTAGACAGGGCAGACCAGGGTCCGCAGCTTTCACGGATATGGTCCGAGGGCCCTGGATTTGGCAGGAGCGTATGGGCAGTGTTCTAGGGGTAGTGTTCGTTCCGGGAGTTGGCAAAGTGACGGCAGATGGGCTAGCTCTCCAGTTCTGGGACTGATTAGACTTTTAACGGTCACCGGAGGTGTTCGTGGGCGTCTGCGCCCGGTTCGGGGTGCCCGACATCAACTGGTTTGCCTCCACGGCAATGCCTCAGCTGCAAAGGTTCGGGTCGTGGGGCAGGTATCCCGGTACAGAGGTGGTGGGTGCCTTCAGTGAATCGTGGGCCGGGGTGTGCCCATATTTAATTTCCCCATGATCTCTACTGGGCAAGTGTGTACGCAAGCACAAGGACGATGGAGTCTGGTAGGCAGTGATCATGACGCCGCCATTGGAGCCGGCGCCGTGGTTCGTTCTGCTACAAGCAGTGGCTGGGTCTGGGCCAATGATGTTGCCCAGCTGGGATGGTCTCCTGTGGGACCCCTATGTAAACGTGGCAGCCCGGGATTTTGGGGGCCTGTGGGTCGTCTGGTGCGTCGGTACAGTGGACGTCGACGAACCTGTGCACACCGACTGGGGGGTTCAGTGAGGTAAGATTCCGTATCGTAGTAATTAGCACTTTTTTGAATCTGTTCCAATGAGTAACACAGTGAGGAGTATGCTGTAATGAGAATTGAAAATTCTACCAGAGAACTTGTTCTCGCTGGAGAATCTAAGTTCTCAGAGTAGTGTTCGACGAAACTGTATTACGTTGATTACCCTGCCGCCTCCCTATTACTGAATCTTGCAGCGAAAAGGAGTGGTGTATAAGAAAGGAGCAGGGCGGAGGGGAAGTGGGAGCAGGAGTGACTTAAATTTTGCATGCATTTTGAAACGGAAATGATGGCAAAACACAGGTTACAAAAGCTCTGTAGGGCAGGAAAGGATCCCAAAGAGTAACACAGTTTCGTCGGATTCTACTCTTGAGAACGTAGATTCTCCTGCGAGAACAAGTTATCTGGTAGAATCTTCAATTTTCCTTAAAGGTAAATCTTATAGAATCTATAATTTTATGGGCCAGAATTTTTATTATGTTAGCCCATCTAACATTTTCTATCATAATATTTACTTGTTGGATAAATTGAAAATAAAATGGTTCTTGCATAGTGCTTAATTTTCAGTTCTGCCTTTACTTTCATGACCATGTATAGTATTTTTCTTTTATTGTTAATTTGAAACATTTTGTAACATTTCTAGGTGTCCAGTGGTGCTGTAGACATGGCTAAAAGTAACCTTGAGAAAATGCTAAAATTATGTGGCTCACCAGTCGAAGGGAGTGACCTAAATGTAGAATTAGCCGCGGCCCAGAAGAAATCTCTGCATGATGTGACGCAAGAATTGGTTAGACAAGTAACTTCACCAAACACCTGTGTTCGTGAACAGGTAAATGTGTTCTAAGAAGGCTACACCGACACCAAATTTACCTCGCTGATATTGATACCGATCCACTTCTCAAAATTTCGTTGAGCTCGATTACAAATTTTGTCCTTCATTCCGTAACAACCATCGTGGTGTGATGTAGTTTTTTTTTTTTGCGAAAAATTTATTAGTTGTTAAAATGTAAAATTTGTAATTTTTTTTTTTTTTACGAATAATTGGTTTGTAACTGGAGAAGGCATAATCATTTTGTGGACTAAACGTTTCAAACTGCGTGATTCTCGTGGTTATCAAGTTATTGATATTTGTATAATAGTTGCCAACACTGATCCGTACACAACCAATACTGCACATATCGCTACTCTGATTGGTTCCACTGATCGTTCACAATACCAGTCTTAATTACCGTTTCTGTTCCAGGCAATGCATTCGCTGGAAGTCTTGGCTGAAATATCAAAAAGAACCATTACTGAAATAATGGAACCTCACAAAGAAGTTTTGGTTGATATGATACCGCCAAAGAAACACTTGCTGCGTCACCAACCAGCCAATGCACAAATCGGTCTAATGGATGGAAACACTTTCTGCACCACACTGCAGCCGAGGCTCTTTAGTATAGGTAACAGATTGTTCCACAATACAACCTTAAAGGTAGGGATCGACCGGATACCATTTTGCCGGATCCGGGTCGGTTCCAGATAATTTGATGTCAGTGCCAGATCTGTTCTGGATCTAGGTGCCGGATCCGGACCGGTACCGGATACCGGGAAATTCACACACAAAAACGAAATAAAGCCAATTTATTTTTTCCCCCTTTATAAGTTGCAGCTATGGTGTTAACTTTCGCTTTGTTTCACGTTATTTTCTTACATTAACACTTAGAAGTCTTGCGCTATTATGAGTATACGAGTATAGTATAATTGCATGTAGGCTACAGAACTGTTTTTGCAATGTTGATAAATTCTGGAATTTTTGTTTGAAACAAACAAAGCACTCATTAGGTTAAACAGTCAGAAAACATTTTTCTAGCTGAAGTATTTCTAATTGATTAGCCTACTGCTTCATTTCGAAAAATAATTAGCAGAATTTTGCAATATTTGTGAAACCTGTATGTAGTTCACTTATTTATTTTAGATTAAAATTATTTAATTTTGGTTGCATTAACAAATCACAACAGGTCTTTTATTTACAGCTTTAAATTGCTTTCGTTCCGTTTTGTATTTCGCACAGTATAACAAAGACCGAAAGCGAAAAAGGAACGAAACCAACATAAAAAAAAAGCTTTTTTTTTCATTTTATGAACAAAACTGTTTCGACTCTTGCAACAAGGAAGTCATCTTTGGTTTATCATGCTATTATTTCTTGCTAGTTTTTGATGTCGTCATTAAACCGTCTTACTTTTCGAATTTAGCCCCTTGGCGTCCAAACCGCGATTTATCGCCACTTTAAAACCGTTTCTAAAACTCCCGACATACTCTTGATTCAAAGCCCTGTTTTCAAAGAAAAACCGCCATTGCATACAACGGAGGTGTAATTCCGACTGAATTAGGTACTTTGGCACGCCTATTTTGGATTCATTTAATTTAATATCGTCTTTTAATTACCTCAATTGATGTTTTTATTGGCCGTGTCGTCAAAATTGACGTGAAATTGCTTTTGTTTGTTAAAACTAGACCTTGGTTCAAGCTGTCGTAACTCAACAACGCAATAAACGGCCACCATCTTGGTCGCGTTGGAAAGCTGGGATTCCCCGATTGGCACGTGTATAGCACATGATCACTATCGCGACGGAGGCCAGTCGCAAGTGATGTCACGTAAAGCGAGTCATCGTCACAGCCATTGAACCTAGCACGTGTGCGTCTATTTACGGACAGCCGGCAGAAAGTAGGAGCGCGATGGCGGCCGTAAACTATCGCGCATAGCGAATATAAATTAGGAATAAAACAACTTTAAACTACTTCTACGGTATTAAAAACTTTTAAAAAAATGGATTTCAGAAGCCGTAAATAACGCTGTAATGGAAGAATAACCAGAGGACCATCGTTTCAAGGTATCCCATGTACTGCAACGGAAGATGAATATTTTCGTAAGCGCATTTACGTAGTCGAACTTCAACTTTTTTATTCAGTTATGAAAACCTAATACGATTACCCCAAGTATATTTTTGTGCACTAATTTACACTGTAATTATTACATCTGCAATTTTTTATACACGTAGATCGCTTAGTTATTTTACGTCGATTTATTTTACCGAGGCATGCAACATGTTTACGGCGACATGTTTTGGTTGTGTTGCAACCGGTATCCGGCTCAATATAATGGCCGGATCCGGATCTTGCCAGATATCCCATTATCCGGCACCGGATCCGGATATATCCGGACTCGGTCGATCCCTACTTAAAGGAAAGTTAAACCATTCCATCTTAAATTTCACTATAGTTAGTTAAGTACGGAAAAAACAAGATGCAAGTTGCGCTAAGTTTCCAACATTCGTATTAATTACGCAATAGTTAATTTAGAATCTAAGTTTGGTGTTTCCACGGCGCGAGACAGCGAATGCGATTTCCTCGCATGGTACTGACGTCACATCATCATCACCTTGGACCTTGGAGGAATGACGTCATCGCAGCACACTAGTGAGTGCGCGCCGCCTTGTGCTTCTAACATGGCGGCTGCGAGAACGAACCGCTATGACCATAGCAGCGCGAACCAAAACTCAATCTCTGCGTGATTTATTAAATTAAAGTATTCAAGAAAGTAGCTACCGTGAATACCACCGCTACAAAGACTCGTGAAAGTTTGTTCAGCTACGTGGTAATTCACTCAAAACTAAATGCTGGGCAGATAAGCGAATGGACAGTGTCCACTTGTTGCTCGTGGGGAGGGAGAACTAGTTTAGGGGGCGTGCGCTTCATTTGAAAAGAATCTGTCCTGTCGTTCTTCACTAGCTGCAGTGAGGAATGTGAGAGCCGAGCGCAATTTTGCCAGAGCTTGTTGGGCGCATGCGCCAAGGGGTGATAAAGTGTGTTGTCACACGAACGAGAGTTGGCTGTGTTGACTGCACGAACGAAGAATTTGTCTGCTAGAATGAAGATTTAGACACGTTACTACGTAATAACTATAAAGCCTGAGTGGTTTTCGTACCTCTCACATGTTTTTTAAGTGTCTTAATTAACGATACAGAAATTTAAGTTGGGAGGGTTTAGCTTTACTTTAATTATCTGACACCTCAGTTATCCAAATGTATTTTTGGGGGGGAAGGGGGGATAGTGGGCAGGAAATAAAATTGATAGTTTTCAAGCCAAGAATGATAAATCAAGCTTCGAATTAATAAACAAACACTTGTCTCCGCTGTCTCTTCAAAATCAAGCTTGAGATTTTTTCTATGACTGGAAGTTATATTCTTAAACACACCTACCAAACACACTGAACAAATATATTCAGTCCCCAATCGCAAAATTCTATTGAAGTAAGTCATTTCTTATGGTTTGCTTATAAATTCCTGATCCAAACATTTCATGGTCCCAATTATTTCTGATAATTGAGGTTTTACTACTGTCAGTAGCAAGTAATGCTTGTATTGTACATTTTGTTTGCTCTTGTTATAATTTTTCTTGTTTTTTTTTTAAATATGTAGATTTCAGCATCAAAGAACACAAAGTATTTTTCTCAGAATTACACAGTCTATGCGACGCAGATGACGTAGTCTTACAGAAGTTGCCCTGCTACAAAAATATTACTAATCTAGTACCACTTCGCAAGAGTGCTCTCAGAGCACTAGCTGCGTGTCACTATGTTGCAAGTCCACGTGATCAAACCTTAAAAAGCATCTTTACTGTACTATATAAGGCTCTTGATTCAAATAACGGTGAACTTCAGGAAGTTGGTTTTGAGTGTATGAAGAAGTTTATTGCAGGAACAACTGTTGACATGGAGACGGTAAGTTGAGCAATTCGTAAGCACTAAATTATACTAGTAATAGGCTCTTTTGTCGTAATTGTTGCCATTTGTTCGAAGAATAAATAACGGCAGTTTCATAAACGTGCGATACATATTTTCATAGACAGGATGTTGAATTTTACTACATTTGCCTTGCTTCGGACTGTCATGTTATTCAGTTAAACCTGATGTGCAATAATTGGTTAGACTATTTTAGTAACAGAGTTCATCCGAATATCTGCAGTGAATAAGCAATGAATAATGAACGATGGGAGTTAGAATGATTCGAAAGATCGGCAACCGCCGTGTACAGTTGCTTAATGTCAACATCACGAAGTAGCAGGTGGTAAAGTGTTATTCCTGCTGGATCTTCCTGTTACTTCGTGATGTTAGACTGATTAATGGCGTAACTTGTTAGGTGTCGATGCTGATGATTTGGAAACACGCTGTTGACTCGCTGCAGTCATTAATTTCCTGAACAGCATACAAGATTAGATTAATTATATTCAGATTGTCCATCAATAACGGGAGCTTTTTACCAACAATCAGTCGCCATGCTTTCTTCTGTTAGGCGAGACAAGTGCACATGACATTGCACTTGTATATTGTTTCGGTCAACATTCACTCGGTCTCTTGAGGCCACTGGGAACGCGAAATAAATGCAACATAAAAAGGGGGTATAGGATATCCCATCGCCTTTCAAAGTCTAGCATGAGCCTTCAAGTCTGGTCTTCTACCGTACATCTGTCATCTGAAAAGGTTGGCTTTTTGGCTTTTTGTAGAACTCCTACAGATATGTTAGTCCTCAATGTCCTCAGTTGGTACACTGACTACTTGATACACTTGCACAAATTCAAGGTTCCTCTTCTTTACTGTTTACTGTTCCCTACCCCGGTGACCGATATAGGAGTATCGTCCATCGGCTTTAAGTATACTTTCTGTTAAAAATTACCAGTAAAAATAGCACAATTTTAAAGAAAAAAAATATTCTAACAATACCTTTCGCAAATTTTCAGCAGTCAGTTTTCTGGAGATGGATAGGCTCAGGCTAGTGAAAAAGACAATACTGCCCGAGGCAAAAGGAAGGATAGGACGGGGAGGCCGAGAAAACGTCGTTACCGAAGATTTTGAACACCCGGTAAGGAGGCTACAGGGTGCCATGTGGTGGCCGTGATACCGTTTATGTTGGAGAGACGCGAAAAGATTTCCGGACCAGAGTTCAACAGCACATGGCCGACACTAGAGCTCAAGTCGAAACGAATGGCTTGCAGTCCGCCACATGGAAACCAAACAATGTGTAAACTCCGAGGGCACTGAAACTCTCCTCATGTCAAATTCAAGCAGTGATTTTCATCTGAGGAACTTACAAGAAGGCTTGTGCTGATGAATATCCAGGGACTTTCCAATCCTGGGATCCAATTTCTGCTGCGAGCCAAATTCAACAACATGCTGCGTGAGAAATGACGAACCAGCCCTGCTAGTAGTGGGGGCTAAGCAATTCCTCCAAATTCAAGTAGCAGGCGAAAAGACGAGACGAAGTGAGTATTTTCAATGGCAGCCTGATGAAGACAACCTGTTTCGGCCTATCTAGCTCCAGAAAACTGACTGTCGAAAATTTGCGGAAGATATTGTGAAGAATAGCTTTTTCTTTGAAATTGTGTTTCTTACTATCTGCAAAATACTAACCTTCAGTGTGTGCTAAAATCGCTTATTTTTGCTATTTATATCTGAAGTGAATTTAAGGCCATTCTTTAAGCCATTCTTTTGAAGCCATTCTTGGGACGCCCCCATTTCTCAAGATGAAAAAGTTACAGAAGGGCAGGGAGGTAAGCTCTCCTGCCCAACTTATGGAAAACTACAATTGTCATGTTACCACGTTTGTTCATTGCAACTGTAAGGATTTATAGCAAGGGAAGATTAGCGAGTTAAAGTGCTTTTTAAAAGCCAGTGACTATGATATTTTATTATGACTGAAACTTGGCTGAAGCCTTCGATTTGTGATGGCGAAGTTCTACCTGAAGGCTACCAAATCATTCGGCTGGATCGTCTCCATACAATTCACGGTGGAGTTGCAATTTATGCAAAAAATCTCTTGATATTAGTCTAGCCTCAGAGTTCAAGGGCCATTTAGCTTAAATTAAATGTGTTAAATTACACAGCCCTACCTTTTTTTATATTGTTTGCTGCTATAGGAGTGGAAATAACACTCAGGATTCTGATGGAGACTTTTTAAACTATCTACACAATCTTCGCCTGGATCCACCTTATATTGTGTGCGGCGATTGTAATGTGCCTCTGATCTGCTGGAAGGACGATTCCATTATTACTGGAGCGTAAGATGTTAAGAGAGATTTCCTCGAGTTAACCCAGAAAAAATGCTGGGAAATACATGTGGTTAATCTAACTTCTGTCGTGCCTAATCAAGTACCTTCCCTTTTGGACCTTGTACTTACTTTCAGCGACTGTTCTATTCCTGCCATTAAACGTATGGCCCCTCTAGGGAATAGTGACCACGATATCATTACATGGGACGTCCTCAGTGCATCACGTACCGAGAAAAAAAACTTGGTAAATTATAAGTACAAGAAAGGGAACTTCACAAAGATGAATATTGCTCTAGCAGAAGTGGGCTGGGAGTGCTCTTTTGTTGCTAAAAAAGTTGATGAGTGCTGGGAACACCTTAAGAGCAACATTATTCAGCTGACTGAGCTTTTATTTCAAAACAAAGAACAAGTAACCATCACCAACCTCTGCCTCAACATATTGTTGAAGCATTGGAAGAGAAAAACCATCTGCGGAGAATTTATAAAGTGTAAAAGACGTCAGAGTCCTTTAACACCTTTCGCAGGTTTTGAAACAGACCTATTGAGACCCTTAGACGTCACAAGTTAGAAAAGTGCAAAGCCCTGCTTCATGATTGCAAAAGAAACTCCAGAGCAGCGTGTTCTGTTTCATTAACTGCCAAAGGAATGCAAGACCACAACTCGGCCCCTTGACCATCGAGGGTTATGTTATTAATGCACCTGTTGACAAGGCGAATGCCCTTAACAAAAGTTTTACTAAAATTCCCAAAACAACATCTGACTCTGTTCTGCTTGCAGGTCCTTCACGTTGCGACTTCATCCATTTGAAGAAAATCGAGGGCTTGTTACAAAATCTCAGTGTTCCACAAAGCTACTGGGCCGTATGGAATATCAGCCTTGGTTTTAAAATAATGCTGCCAGCCTGTTGCTAAAGCTCTTTGTTTGATTATGAATTTGTGCCTTCAACAAGGAGTTTTCCCAGAAGACTGGAAGTTGGCTAATATTAGTCCAATCCACAAGAAAGGTTCTAAGACTGACCCAGCAAACTATAGGCCTATAAGCCTAACTTGCGTTGCTGCAAAGGTTTGTGAAAGAGCTGTTAAGAACCTGATCGACGAGGAACTCGAAGAATTTGGCTTTACTGACCCAGATCAGTATGGATTTGCTAAGAGAAGATCTTGTACTACAAATAGTCCGGGGCCAAGTGGCATCCCGTGCAATTTTCGTAGGAGAAACATGCCACCTATGGCAAAGTGCCTATGGCACAGGCTTTCAAAAAATCTTTGGTGTCAACTCCGCATTTTTAGTAGGGGGTGGGTGGGTGGGGGGGATTATGTACCCCTCCTTAAAATAGGACTAAGTAGCAAAATTAGTGAATCCCTGTCATGTTTGGTATCAAATGAAAGGTATTCGTCCACAGATTATTAATAAAGTAAAACATTTGACCTTCGACCTCATTTACCCCAAATAAAAGTCAAAAAGGTAAAAAATTACAAATTTTTCCACGAATTTGACTGAATTTTTAAATTTTTATGGTTTCTTGTCAGGTTTGGTATTAAACGAATGGTGTCGGTTCGGAGACCATTAATTATAATATTTGACCTTTGACCCCATTTGACCTTAATACATGTAAATAGAAGGTCAAAATTTTAAGTTTTGTCCCAAATTTAACAGAACTAGTGAATATTTACTATGCTATCTTGTATAGTATCAAATGAAAGCTATTGAGCTGTAGACCATTATAAATTGACATTTGACCCACTTTACTGACGACTTTTAAAAATTCACAAGGAATCACTTATCATGTTATAGGTTATGGCAAATAGGTTATGGCTTATATATACCAGCAAAGCAATTGTAGATGCATAGAAGCGATTTGCAAGATATTCTATTACGACCATGAGAGCTATACATCTTAATGGCAGTTCTTCAAGCAGTAGGATCTTATATTGAAAACAGTGATATTGACAACAGTTTGGTAGATAGAGAATTATATAGTCACCAGACAGTACAAAAATATTGTAAAGAAACCACGTCAGAAGAGCTATCCAAGCTCATCTAACCGTATTAGAGGTTCAATCTACATGTTCTGTTTCATGCATTTTCGAAAAAGTATCCGTGTATCAAAGCATGGGTTGAAGATAAAGCTATTCGTTTATATAAGTGATGTGAAAGATGTGAAAAACATTCCACTTATTTACAAAGAAGTATCCAATATTTTAAAGACAAAATATGTGATTAAAACTTTTTAAGAATTCGATGCAGCTGATGCCACTAATCTAATCTTAGGTTGCGCTTTTGCAATTCATGCAGATGGTGGTTCATCTTTGGAGTTTTACTAGAAGTGTGCGATCTGGGATTTGCACCTTACTACACTTAAGGAACTGGCAAAGTATTCCTTTGCCCATGAAAAATGAAACTACACAAGAATCCTTGCAATTTATTTAGCTGAGATGAATGATTTAGAGGAAAATGCTCCAGAGATACTTGCTGAATTTGAAAAAGGCTATTGGAAAGAGACAAGACCATGGTGCCGTTTTGTAGTATTGGTGGCGACCACGCATTGGATCATATCAACCGAAACATGAAAGTGTTGGAGATATTTGTTGCATACCCTTAATCCCGGTGCATGTGCAAGATCTTTTCTTGTAGCACTTGAAATGACAAGGTTAGCAAGTGAAGCACAGGACGTGGCTGTTGTAAATACGTCAAGAAATCTAAAGCATCACGAGTTAAACCTGTAGCAACTTTACAAACAATCAATGGCAGCACACTGAAGCTTCATATCTATTTCAAGGAGTTATTAAATCCGTTTGAAGACGACACCGGACAGATGCTCAACCTTGTTACAAAGATATTAATGACAGAGGACATCACAGTCGTTGTACTTAGAAGAAATGAAGTAGGACAAAAACTATATTACAGTTCCTCGAACGAAAGAGTAGCCTACATCAGACTTCGGTGAATATATTGGACAAAATGTCTAATATTACTTCAAAAAACGTCAAATGTGGAAAGATTTAGACAAGAAAGTTGAAGTGAAATTAAAAGATTCAACAGTGAAATTGAAAGAAAGTAACACATTACTGGTTTGAATGTTGGTTGTGGCACGATCTCGTCTATGAATAGATCTATTGCTGTTAATTGGCTCCTACAAATTTTCTTTGATCCCAAGATCGCTCTTTGTCATAGGTGGCTCGATACAGAATTGCTCAAACAAAAATACACTTTCGATAATTCTTGAAGAAAAGCCACAAGAAATAAGTGCATCTGTTAGTAAAGACCTATATAAAAAACTATATAATGTTGCTATGGCAGAATTGAAGTTCTTCCATAAAGTACCTCATGTTCTGACGTGTGCCCAAGTTTCCACTTCCTTTATGATTGCTATTTATCGAAAGTATGTAACATACCATGAAATTCATGTTGTTTTTGACCGATATGATGTATTGAAGTCCTTGAATCTTGCAACAAGAGAAAGGCTGATGGATTTTCTTCGAGGAACTGTACGTACAGTTTTTGTCCTACGTAATTTTTTTCTAAGTACATCGACTTTGATGCAATCAGTCATTACTGTCATTGTATCAAGGTTGAATAGCCGTCCTGTGTTGACGTCAAACTGATTTAATAACTCCTTCAAATAGTTATGAACCTTCAGTATACTGTCATTGATTGTTTGTAAAGTTGCTAGTTCAACTCGTGAAGCTTTTTCTTGAAGATACATCAGTCATTTGTCCTGTGCTAGACGGGCAAACATTGCCATTTCAGGTGCTATAAGAAAGAATCTTGCACATGCACTGGGATGTAAGGTTATACCACGAATTCCTTCAGATACTTTAATGCTTCGGTTGATGTGCTCCAATGCGTGGTCGCCACCAATACTACAAAACGGCACCATGGTATTGTTCACTTTCCAATTGCCTTTTTCAAATTCAGCAAGTATCTCTGGAGCATTTTCCCCTAAATCATCATCTCGGCTAAATAAATTGCAAAGATTCTTGCGTAGTTACGCTTGTCATGGGCAAAGAACTGCTTTGCCAGTTCCTAAAGTGAAGTAAGGTGCAAATCCCAGCTCGCACACTTCTAGTAAAATCCCAAAGATGAACCACCATCTGCATGAATTGCAAAAGCGCAATTGAGATTGGATTAGTGACATTAGCAGCTTGGAATTCATAAAAAGCTTTAAAGTGGCACTATCACCGATCGAAATGCGAACGAAAATACCGTGGCTCCATCTAGCGACATTGATATTGTTAACCTTTATAGCTTGCTCGCAGGTGCACGAGGATGAACTAAATTTTCACTCAATAATTAAGGATGTCGTGGCCTGTTTGTTTCGTTAAAAGAAATGCCGTTATGCATTCTTTCGCTTGGTGCAAGCAAACGCTAGATGGTACTACACAGCGCTAGATGTTGTCAGAATTCGTCTGCTTTCAATCGGTGATAGTGCCACTTTAAGCACATTTATTCTGTCTTTAAAATATTAGGCACTTCTTTGTAAATAAGTGGAATGTTTTTCACATCTTTCACATCTCTTATATAAACGAATAGCTTTATCTTCAACCCATGTTTTGATACACGGATACTTTTTCGAAAATGCATGAAACAACATGTAGAGAGAACCTCTAATACAGTTAGATGAGCTTGGATAGCTCTTCTGACGTGGTTTCTTTGCAATAATTTTTGTACTGTCTGGTGATTATATAATACTCCATCTTCCAAACTGTTGTCAATATTACTGTTTTCAATATAAGATCCTACTGCTTGAAGAACTACCATTAAGATATATAGCTGTCCTGGTCGTAATAGAACATCTTGGAAATCGCTTCTATGCATCTACAATTGCTTTGATGGTATATATAAGAACCAGCATATAAGACTGTTTTGCCATTACCTATACCATGATAAGTGATTCCTTGTGAATGTTTAAAAGTCATCAGTAAAGTGGGTCAAATGAGGACAAAGGTCAATTTATAATGGTCTACAGCTCAACAGCTTTCATTTGGTACTATAGAAGATACCATATAGTAAATATTCACTAGTTCTGTTAAATTTGGGACAAAAACTAAAAATTTTGACCTTCTGTTTACCTGTATTGAGGTAAAATGGGGTCAAAGGTCAAATATTATTATTAATTAATGGTCTGCGGACCGACACCATTCGTTTGATACCAAACATGACAAGAAACCATAAAGATTTAATAATTTAGTCAAATTCGTGGAAAAATTTGTAATTTTTGACCTTTTTGACCTTTATTTGGGTCAAATGAGGCCGAAGGTCAAATGTTGTACTTTATTAATAATCTGTGGACCAACACCTTTCATTTGATACCAAACATGATGGGAGTTCACTAATTTTGCTACTTAGTCCTATTTTAAGGAGGGATACATAATCCGCCCCCCATCCCCCACCCCTGCTAAAAATGCGGGGTGACATCAAAGATTTTTTGAAAGCCTGTGACCATACTAACACTTTGCCATAGGTGGCACGTTTCTCCCACGAAAATTGCACGGAATCCAAATTTCTGACCACTCTGCCCTGGACTAAAACCTTTTGGAAGCACGAGATGTATGGACTGATCGTGATGACAAAAGTGTGCTGGTTGATGTGGTGATGTCAGTGATGCCTTTGGAAGTGTTGACTACAAAGTCCTGACTAACATTCTGCTGGATATTGGTGTGTCTTCGAAAATTATCAATTATGGCTTTTTTTTCTGGACGCAAACAAAGAGTTGTTGTGGATGGTTACCATTCAGACTGGCTGGAGGTGAAAATTGGACTTGCCCAAAGTACTGTACTGGGACCAAAGATTTTTGCACTATACACGAACAAAGTTACACAAAATATTACATCCAGCACTCCTAAATTTGTGGATGATATCAAGTTACATAAAGCTATCTCTACCATCATGGACCGTACTATACTTCAGGGAGATATTTACACACTTGTAGCCAATTGCAAAGTCCTGAAACTAAAACTTAACCCTGCTAAATGCCATGTTCTGCACATTGGTTTTAATAATCCAAGATATAACTAATAGATTAATGGTGATACCTTACACACTGTCACTGAAGAAAAGGACCTGGGAATCTGGATCAACGAGAACTTAAGCGTCTCTAAGCAGTGTGCAACTGCTGCTGCTAATGCCTTTAGGGCAATAGGACAGTTTGGTAGTCTACCTAAACACGATACCGAATCTTTCAATCTCCTTTACAAGGGAATTCTTCGGCCGAATGTTGAATATGCAAACTTGTGCTGGTTGCTGTGGCTAAAAAAAGATACAAAGCTGCTTGAGAGAGAGCAAAGGCGAACAACCAAACGGCTCACCAAATATGGTAACCTAAGCTACTCAGAGCGCTGCCATGTTTTGGGTTTGACTACCTTGGCCAAAAAGCGTACTCGTGGTTCCTGGGTTGAAACCTTTAAATTGTTTGACAAAGGTGCCGAAGAAAAGTTTCTTAAGCTGTGCACTGGAAGCAAGATGATGGGACATCATGTCAAGATTATGAAGCCTTCTGTTCGACTGGACCTCCCAAAGAAATGCTTCTCTGTTAAGACTATTAATGACTGGAACGGTCTGTATTGCAAAATACTTAGTAACTGTAGAATTGTAAGAACCTTCAAAAGTCGTCTTCACAAATACGTATTTCACCAATAAGTTTTCTTATGGCTGCCGGCAACAAGCTTTTACTTTCACTGAAATGTATATAATAATAATAATAAAACCATTAAATTCTAAATTTAATTCTGATTTAGATTAGTTTAACTATTCACTCGCTGGGCTCATGTTCCATAATAATGTGAGCATGGCACCCGTCTTTTCAGCTATACAAGCATTAATTGCTTCAGCTGACATGAGGCTCGTCAAAATTAATTTAAAAATAATTTCAAAATGTATCGCGTCGGGCACTCGTGTTGGTAACACGCTGTGCTACCCATTGCTATAGTAACAGGCTTGTCGCCGATCCTCTACAATGGATAAAGATGCACAAATTCGTGATCGTCTGGCTTATTTCAAGAGTGCACATGTAGGAACACCCCAGGAGATCTACACCCAGCATGCAGAAAATGCATGATGTGTAATTTTATCGAAGATAGATGTGAAATTTGCAATCTACATGATGATGCTGTGGTAAAGAAAATTTTACAGATATGGAAAAAAGAATATTTGGTATGATCATGCATCCTCCGTTGATTCTCCTTCACTGGTGGCCACTGATGCTCCAAAATCTTCTCTCAATGTTCGTTTAGAGAAAATGAGTGTGGATTAAACTGTTCCGGAGGTTTTCCTTTTTGAAGAATCTAAAGCTAAGGTTTCACTACCTGAAATGATAGCAGAAGACAAGACGAACACTACTCTGTTGCCAAGTGGTTCTTTGCTTTCTGGAGGCTCATCCACTCTTTCGCCTTGCAACCGTCAACTGGTTATTTCTGAAGGGTGAAAATCTTCCGTAGCGCACATTAATGTTACGATGGGTGTGACGAGAGCCGAATTCTCATCTGAAATGGAGACTAAGTTCGATAAGATATTCCGTTTCTTACTATCTGCAAAATACTAACCTTCAGTATGTGCTTAAATCACCTGATTTGCTATTTAAAATGTTGACACAGATTTAAAACTCATCCTTTTAAATCTCAGTTGATTAGTTTAGCTAATCCTCCGCTAGGATCGCGCATGGCGTCTCCTTTATAACACTATTACAGTGTTTGGTAGATCACTTCATTTCAGGCATCCGTGTTGAACACATGGCTGCTCAGTTTGCTATTGTTCGAATAAAAAACACCAAACGCCCTTTAAAACGCCAAGATGGAGGATGCAGTAAAGTTGAGCGAGTTGATTACCTCCGGGAAAGTGTTTCCGATTTGTACCTGCAAGAAAACTCCGATCGACTTGCATCCAGCGTGCAGGAATTGCAGGAAATGTAATTTTCAAAAATTAAAGTGCGAAATTTGCGAACTACACGACTCGCCGTCGGTAAAGAAGATTTTAAAGTGTTGGAGGAAGACGGCTCTATGTAAGTTGAGTGAGGGGCGTCGAAGTGGTTCGGCGGCTTCCAATTCTAGTGCGTCGGCGATTAAAACACCTCTTGATGCTCGTTTACAAGCCTTGAGTACTGATGTTGAACGCACCTTTAGTTTTCCTGTCTGATGAGACGATCGCTAGTCATTCGGGGAATCCCCCTACTCAGCTGGTTGCCCCAGCCGTTGCCATGGAAACCGAGGTAGTGATTTCTCCGTCGGTCTCGTTCCCGTTCGGCGATGACACGCCGCTACATGAAAGTAATTTGCAAATGGTTATCTCTGAGGTGAGAAAAGCAACTAAAGCCAATAATGAACGTTCAAATGGCCATTATGCGATCGACGGTAACTGTTGAAGTTAATTCTAATGTGGATAAACGCTTTGATGCATTCGAAAACCGCATTACTAATTTATTGCAGTTACAAGGAGCGGCTGCTTTGCCTCCGTCAGCTGTGCCATCTGTTGAGCAAACCCCGCGTTTTGGGCTTAGCGTTCCCAAGGTCGTTGCCGACGATACACAAAATTGCGGCTCTTACAGTCGAATGTCATGCTCCTTGTACGAAGAAGACGGACAATGTTTCTAAAATCAAGAAATCGAGGAAGAAAGAAAGTAAGGTAAATAACGATGATGTGGATAAAATTAAAAAACATGGCAAAGGGTCTGATGTCGCAATGGTTTCAATTCAAGCGGACAAGTCCGGGCCTGAAGTTTTGTAAACCGGGTGGAGCAGTGGTTGAAAATAAAAAAGCTCCTGAAAGATCTAAAACACACAAGCCTTCGTGTGATACTAGATCTTGCCCAACCCGTTTATCTCCTTGTCGAGAAAAGACGCAGAAGGAGTTGGTATTTTCCACGGGTAACGGTGACACCCAAGAAAAAAGAGACCCAATTTTGGCATTACAAAATACGATTACGTCGCTCCAATCGGAGATTGATCGTTTAAAAATGGGAAAAAATTGCCGAAGTCACCAAACCGTCAGATTCCATCTGTGAAAGGAACAAAGGGAATCTTAAAGGGCGATTGCACGCTTCATGATTATAAAAATAATTCTCCCAAACGCCGTTCTGGGTATCCCTTAGGGCACGAAGTTGTTGGCTCATAAAACGCCAATAAGCATAAACGCCCACCTGCCAGTGATACGTCCAAACGCCCGGATGCCAACAATACGTCCAAACGCCATGCTAGTAAATCTCTCACCAAGGAATTGAAGGATGATTGTGGAATTGCAATAAACTGTTCATCAAAACGCCTGTGTAGTGCTTCGTTGAATACTCATGGGACTGTCTTTTGCCCTCGCGTTCTGAACACAGTGGTTCTTCAGTTATGCACCATGCGTCAATAAAACCACATGTTGGTCACAAAACTTTGCATAGATCTAGTGCTGCTTCTAAATGCCAGTTGGCTTCGCCCATTCGGCAGCGGGACTACATCCCTGAGCTGCGTCACAAATCTCGACATGATGATTTTATTAAAACACAGCATCCCGAATGTAAACGCCCCCATGATCAGTCTCATTCATGACATGAAATTTTGAAAAGCCGGAAAGTGGATTTTGTTGATTCTCGCCGTTTCGGGCATGCAGACTCTGAATATCAGGACGAATATGACTCAACCACGAGTACTGATGATTGTTCAGATAATAAGGCTGAAAAAATTAAGGGGAAGACGCCAGCTGCAAGCTGAAGAACTGACATTTTTGAAGAAGGGCCGGATTTTGTTCACTGGGACGTTTTTCATGCTGCACTGATTCGTAGCCTCGCTGTAAAGATCCCCCTGAAGTAAATCTGGACGATCCCCCATTGGACACTCTTGCCAACTTTGGGGTCAGCTCTTGAACCAAGAAAGTTTGACTCGCAACCATGAAAAATCAATTTCAGTTTCAAAGCCTTTTTCCCCTCACGACCCGAAACTCAAGAAGCATTTTTTCCGGTCTTCTGTAAGGGGTGCTCCTAACAAGCGTCGGTTTGAAACATTCGACGCTGCTGAGTACATTCCTGCGTATCAAACAATGGAGGCTGATTCGACTTTGAAGACCCCCTCTTCTATTTTGGTACCCATGTCATTCAATGAGGAGGACGATGCTATTCTTCGTGCTACAATGCGTGCTAACTCCCACGCTGAATTGGCTTATTCTGGGACAGCCAACACCATAAAGCACTTGATCGCCGAAAAACCGGAGCTTGCAGTCCATCCCTTGACCGACGACTATCGGAATCTAATGAAGAGAGCATCTTCATTCCACAAAGATTGTTTCGCCTGGAGTTCGCGATTGCTTCTTAACATGGTCTTCAGATGGAGGGACGCTGTGCTTCAGTCTGCTGTCAACACTACAAAGGAAGTCGTAGGACAATTATGCTTAATGCCTATCCACGGCTCGACTGACCTATTCAGAGGGAAACTCCTTGAACTCGGCCCGGAGTTGCGCGATAAGGGAAAACCTGTCTCTACCACAAAACCTCCCTTCTTCAGCAAAAAAGATGAAGACCGCAAGTTATGGTTATCCCAGGAACCTGCCTCAGGAACAACAAAAGAATGGAAGAGTTGACAAGCAGCCTAAGAACCCAGCGACTCCCGATCGCTCTAGGTCACAGTCGCCCTTTCCGGATAATGCCCCTCGACAGAGCAGGGGAAGGGGTAGAGGATTTGGCAGGGGACGTGGATCCTTCAGAGGAAGTGGATCCTTCAGAGGAAGAGGACGACAGCCTCACTATTGACGGGGGCCTGCCTCAGCCCTCCCCTCTTCACCAGCAGGTGGGTGGTCGGCTACAGCGTCACATCAAGCAGTGGTGAGATATCACGACCGACACTTTCACGCTTTCGGTGGTCGAACACGGCTATCTTCCTCCATTCCACTCTCGTCCAGCCACCACAAACAGGCCTCCCCTCTGGATTGTGGACAGAAAAGAAGGCGTAGGTCTGGGAAAGTAATCGAGAAGTTGCTCGAGAAAGGGGCAATCGAGTTGTCGCCTCCAAACACCAAAGGGTTCTGGAGTCCCTTTAAGCAAGAAAGGTGGAGGGACAAGGTTGATTTTCAATCTTCGAAAACTCAACCAGCACCTGATGACCGAGCATTTCAAGATGGAAACAATACAGTCAATTCGGGAGGCACTTCAGCGCGACGAATACACCATTTCAATAGACCTGGAGGATGCCTACCTTCACGTTCCATTACATCCATCAGTTCGTCATCTGTTTCGTTCCTACGTAAAAGGGAAAACCTACCATTTCAAGGTGCTTCCTTTCGGCCTGGCGACAACTCCTCAAGTTTTTACAGCAGTTATTCGGCCAGTGCTTGCTCATCTTCATCTCAACAACATCAGGGCGCACGCTTATATAGACGACTGGCTTGTTCGGAATCTTTCAAGAACTCGACTCCTCCGTCAGAAAGAAGAATACCTTCGACTGTTCCAAGCCTTGGGTCTAGGGGTCAATCTAGGGAAGTCGAGACTCACACCCGCAAAGGATTTCGTGTTCCTGGGAGCTCATTTTCATCTTTCAAGCTTCACGGTTCATCCATCTCTGGAAAGAGTCGAAAAGCTTCAGTCAAACATGTAAGATCTTCTGGGGAAAGAGGAAATTTCCGCCCAGGAATTGGCATCCAGCATAGGTCTCATCGATTCGTGCGCCAAACTGGTACCTCAAGGCCAATGGAAAGCGAAACCGATTCACTGGTTTCGCAATCTGGAATGGTATCCTCAGATGAGTTGGGACGATGTCATCTCTCTTTCGAACCTTCCGAGACAAGTAGTGAACTGGTGGAAGACAAACTTAATGGAAGGAAAACTTAATGGAAGGGGTCACGGTTCAACAGCCTCCGTCCGAAGGGCTTCTCTTCACGTATGCGTCGGGGACAGGATGGGGAGCTCACTTCGAAGGTCTCCAATCTTCAGGCCAGTGGACAGAAGTTCTCTCCAGCCACTTAAATGTCTTGGAACTCGGAGTGATTCGTCTGGCCATTCTGACCTGGAAACATCACCTTCAAGGGAAAGTTCTCACCGTGAAGACCGACAACACCGCTGCAGTCTCCTATGTGAACAGGGGAGGTGGGACGCATTCAGCATCAATGATGGAAGAAACTTCGAGGCGTTTTCAATTGTGCGAAGACAACAACATCCAGCTTCAGCCTCGTCACATCGCCGGAAAGCTGAATATGTTAGCCAACGAGCTCTCGCGTCAGGATTTAATTCCAACGACAGAATGGAAGCTGGACCCAGCAATTTGTGGAGACTCCACAATTCCAACGTTAAGGGGACCCTCATGGTGGATTTGTTTGCCA
Organism: Lithobius niger; assembly: GCA_023313725.1. Lineage (NCBI taxonomy): Eukaryota > Metazoa > Arthropoda > Chilopoda > Lithobiomorpha > Lithobiidae > Lithobius > Lithobius niger. The sequence continues at coordinate 28,938 of JAHWFP010206242.1, read as the reverse complement.
CACGCTTCAATCACCAATTGCCGAGCTTCGTATCCCCATTTCCGGACGAGAAGGCTTGGGCAACGGACTCTCTGTCGATGTCATGGGAAGGGATCTTTGCATACGAGTTTCCCCCTTTCTCCCTTCTTCAATCAACTCAACAAGATCAGGGAATCGAAAGGGATCTTTATCCTGATAGCACCTCTATGGCCTGCTGCTCCTTGGTTTATCGACATCATGGAGTTAAAGAAGGAGGAACCGATCCTGTGATGTATGAGGGTGTCAGTCATACTCTTGTGGGTTCACTAAGGCATAATAAAGTCAAGGAACACAGTGTTGTAGGCTAACACTTGAAGGACAGCTTTATTGACTATGTACAGCCTTTATATAAGGTATGTCACATGACATGTAGTCATGTGACATGGGTATGGCAACAACATTGTATGGATAGTTTGTAAGTAGCTATGGAGGTATATTAAGCTATGTATGGGTTAACATTGGGACTTAAAGGACTACCATTGTGGTGCCTCAATGACGACACCACAATACAACCAACTAATAAAAAAAAAGAGAAAAAAATCTTAAGTCTAGCTGAAAAATAACTATGTGTTATTTCAGACATATATTTCTTACTATCTGCAAAATACTTACCTGCAGTCTACATGCTAAATTCGTTTAATTTTGCTTTTCCCATGCTCAACCACCCATAAATCCTGAATTTATGAATTTCAACGTCAGTTGCCCTCTTTTCCCGCTAGGCGCGCTACCAGCGCTGGCGCTGCAGCCGCCTGCCTCGTGGGGAAAACCCCATTTGTTTTTGAGCACGCACGAGTGAAGTCGTGCGTTTTTTTCCCTACAAAGAAATGGCCGACCACAATAGTGAGGACGAACTTGCAAGGATTGACGAACTACTTAAAGATGGTGATTTTGCTTCGTGCACTCACCAGAAAACACCTTTAGATCTCCATCCTTTATGCAGGAGGTGTAGGATTTGTGATTTTGGTAACGAAAAATGCAATATTTGCGAAGCTCACGACCCAACCTCAGTGAAGCGCATTCTGTGGACGTGGAGGCGCTCCGATCAAAAACTCGAACAAGTAAAGAAAAAGCATAAGAAAGAACATTTTTCCCTCGATCAGAGACTAGCTGAAATGGCCAAGGACCCTCAGGCGCCGATCTTCGTTGAAGAATTAGTGGCAAGTGCAACCGATTCGTCATCTGAATTTGACGGTTTTCCACTCGGTGATAAATCTGTTTACCCGCAGGGTTCGTTGGGGGCTATGGTGACGGCGGCCCGTGACACGGCTAAATCGATCGTCTCTGATCGGACGGCCGAAATGGAGGACAAAGTTATGCATAAAGTGAGCGCTACGGTGCTATCTCACGTGGACACGAAAATTGGGGAGTTTCGAGGTGAGGTGTTGGGATCCATCGCGGGACTAGTGTCGACGGTGAACGCGTTGATAGCCCAACAAAGTTTTTCAAACAGTTTTGGTGCCAGTGCCGCAATGTCTTCCCACACTGAGTCTTGTGTGATTTCGGATCCAATAAAGGAATATGGTGAGCAGAATGTACTCTTGAACAGTGACTTATCAGTTCACGTAGAGGGATCGACTGCAATCATTGCCAAATGTCTAGAGGAACACGAGACAAAGGGTTCGCCGGCGATCCGGACGGGTGGTTCGCCGGGCAGTGCGCTACAGTGTAAGCCGAGGCCGCGCGACGGAAAGACGGAGGCTAATTCAAGGGACAATCCAGCCCGCCACAGTGCAGTCTCAATCTCACGAAAGGAAAAAGGGGAAGGTAAACATTCTAAAAGCACGACTGTTAAAAAGAACAGTGGACAAGTGAGTGGTGGAAAGGCTCAGGGCGATCTGTCGGCACCCGAGAAAAGGGCTAGCGGACACGATATTAGCAAGCCCAAAACTTTGACCAATCCGTCAGCGCCCGAGAAAAGGGTTAGCGGACAGGATAAAAACGTGCCAAAAATGAAAGAAACACGTTCAGCCCCCGAGAAAAGGGAAGGCCAACGTGAGGTTGATCGGCACGGGTCAAAAAAGGCCCTTCCCGCACCCGAGAAAAGGGTCAGCGGGAGGGCGTGTAGTGTGGATTTAGTTTCTGACATAGTGGATCCCGTGCTCAACAAGGCGAGCTATCTACACGGTTCGCCAGTTCGCAGCGATCACGATCGCAGCCCACGTAGAATTGAAACTAGTTTGGCGGATCGCAGTTATCCTAGGGATCGCAGTCCGCACGGCGATCGCCGTTCGCACGGCGATCGCGGTTCGCCCGGCGATCGCAGTTCACACGACGATCGCAGACCGCACATCGTTCGCAGTTCACGGGCGGATCGCAATTCACATGCAGTTCGTGCTGATCAGGGACCTCGCGAACATCTACCAACCTGACGTCAGCCTATGTACAGCGAAAAGGATCGCAGTTCGCCTGTTCGCGATTTTTCACCAGGCTTCTCCGGACATCGCCGGCCATCCCCGGATTTTCCCGGACATCCCCGAACATCCACAGATTGCCAATTTTCACCGGTTAGAGCGGTTCTGCCACTTGTCAGAGAACAGGAATTTTATGAGGAGGAAGGGGAAGACGATTATGAGGATGGCCAGTTCTACTACCAAGACCACCTTGCTAGGAGTGACTCTACTACACGCAAACGGGGCTGCGATCGTGGTTCCCTGTCGCCGGAGGCAAAACGGAGGAAGGTGGTGTTCAATGAGGATAGCGTGTTCATGGAAGAGAGAAGCTTTGGGGATGAACAACGTGATCAAGAAAAACAGTGGCGGGAATCGGTCGCATCACGCCCCCCCCCCCCCCACTTCGGAATCGACCGACAACGACGACCCCTTCGAGGAAGGGCCTGGGCTCATCCATTGGAAACAGTTTGCTGGCTTCGTATTCAAGCACCTTAAGGAGACCAGGTTCTGCAAAGAAGCGACACCAGTGGAAATTAATCTGGACGACCCGCCTCTCGAAACGTTCGCGAATTCGGGGGCGACCAAGGACCCACCCCTTCACCTCCCTCAGTCGGCGGTTGGGTTCCGCCAGTTACTCAACGCGGAGTCTCTCACGCGGAAGAGCGGACAGCCAATTTCGATTTCGAAGCCTCTTCCCCCCCCCATGACCCGGCTATGACGAAATTTTTCTTCAGATCAACGGGAAAAGGCGCCCCATCCAAGAAGCGGTATTCTACCTTCCCTGAGGCGGAGTACTTCCCAGAGAAAATGAACCTTGAGTTGGACTCTACCATCCAGACCCCACAGTTCATCCGCACGCCAATGCAGCAATTCGACGAGGACGAGATTCTACTACGTTGCAGCATTCGCGCTAACTCACATGCGGAACTTGCCTACTCCGCGTCTACGGCAGCTCTCAAGAGCCTCGTGGCTGAAGTACCCTCTCTCAGGGAAAATCAAACTGTTAAGGAGTGCCTTCACATGATGAAGCGGGCCTCGTCGTTTCAACGGGACAGCCTGAACTGGTCGTCGCGGCTCCTTTTAAACTCGGTTTTTCGGAAGAGGGACGCGCTGCTTGAAACTGCGTCAAACATCCCCACGGACGTTGCCGGCCAGTTAAGGTTGACACCAATACACGGGTCGACGGAGGTGTTCGGAGGTAAACTCCTTCAACTAGCCCCGGAACTGAAAGAGAAGACCAGTCCACCTCAGGCGGGGACCTCGGGTGCCCGAGGGAGTCGGATTAGGACCAGGCCTTCAAGCAGGATTTTTCCCAACTACCCGCACTACCCCCGAGATGGTAAAGAGAGGAGATTTGGGAGAGGAGAGAGGAGAACGGACCTACAGCCCTTTCGGGACAATCCCGGCCAACAGAGAGGCAGAGGACAACAGAGAGGTAGAGGCGCATCCCGAGGAAGAGGAAGGAGAGCCAACAGCAAACCTTGACGCCCATCCCGGGCAGTCTCTCCCCATTCACTGTCAGGTGGGGGGGGAGACTGGCGAAACACCTCAGCAACTGGGAACTGATTACGGACGATGCATTCATCTTGGAAACAATCAAATTCGGGTATCACCCCCCCCTCATCTCGTCACCAAAGCTCTCCAACAAGGCGCCTGGGATGGCGTGTCAGACCGTCAAGACCCCGGAACTTCACATGGAAGTGGAAAAGCTTCTTCAGAAAGGGGCGATCGAGAAGTCTCCACCAGGTTCCAAAGGTTTCTGGAGCCCGGTGAGGGTCATCCCGAAGAAGGGGGGGGGGACCCGGCTGATTTTCAACCTTCGTCTGCTGAATCGCCATATACAAAAAGAAAAATTCAAGATGGAGACAATCGGGAGGATTCGCGAGGCTCTACGGAGCAAGGAATACACTGTCTCTCTAGACCTCGAAGACGCGTACCTCCACGTCCCGCTACACCCCGCAGTTCGTCACCTCTTCAGGTTCTTGTGCGAAGGAACATCTTTTCAATTTACAACCCTACCATTCGGGTTGTCTACAGCGCCGCAAGTTTTCACCCGGATCCTGCGTCCTGTTCTTGCGACACTCCACCAGGAGATGATAAAAGTACACGCGTACTTGGACGATTGGCTACTCCGCCACCTGTCGCCAAACATGCTTATAATCCAGATGAACAGATGCATACAGTTGTTTCGTACTCTCGGACTGGGGATAAACTGGGAAAAGTCAAGACTTACCCCCAGCCAATTGTTCGTGTTCCTCGGGGTAGATTTCAACTTGGTAACGTGCAAGGTCCGGCCCTCACAAGAGAGAGTGGAGAAAACAGTAGCCTCACTACGGAACCTCCACGCCAGGACGGAGGCGTCAGCAAAGGAACTCGCATCGACAATCGGTATGTTAGATTCCAATGCAACATTGGTACCGCTGGGCCGGTGGAGAGTGAAACCCATCCACTGGTTCAGAAAAGAAGAATGGAACCCAAGGCAGTCTTGGAGCGACGTGATACTTCTTCACGACTTTCCAGACATGACATGGTGGATGTCAACGGAAAACCTCCAGGTGGGTGTGCCTTTGAAGGAAGAACGTCCGGAGTTACTCCTCTTCTCGGATGCGTCATCCACAGGGTGGGGAGCCCATCTGGGAGATTGGACAGAGGCAGGAATTTGGACGACAGCGGAAAGCGGTCTACACATCAACGTGTTAGAATTGAGAGCTGTCAGGTACGCAGTTCACTGTTGGAAAAAGGAAATCTCGGGAATGAACATCGGTGTGATGTCCGACAACTCTACGGCTGTAGCCTACATCCGTCGGGGAAGGGGGACACACTCCAAAACCTTGATGCAAGAAACGTCGCTACTAATGCAACTCTGCGAGGACTTCAGGATCACTCTGATACCCAGACACATCCCGGGGAGGCTCAATGTATGGGCCGACGAGCTCTCCAGGAAGAACGAAATGCCGACGACGGAATGGCAGCTCGACCCAAATGTGTGTCGTGGTCTCTTTGCAACATGGGGAACCCCGATGGTCGACCTGTTCGCGACAAGAAACAACTCGCAATTGAGGAACTTTGTGTCCCCCTTCCCGGACCATCTTGCATGGGCGACAGATGCTTTTTCCATTCCATGGACAGGGATGGATGCATACGCGTTCCCACCTTTCTGCCTTCTCCAACTCGTTCTGAACAAGATCAGAGAGGATTCAGGTTCGTACATTCTTGTTGCACCGTTGTGGCCAGCCGCGATTTGGTTCCCAGACCTACTAGAACTGGCGAAGGAAGATCCGATTCGTCTACCATTAACCCCCCGATTCCTGTCCCAACACCGCGGGAGGACGATCCACCCTTCCCCGGAGGTGCTTCATCTTCACGGGTGGAGACTTTACGGGGACACCTGACGCGTGAAGGTTTCTCAGAGGGAGTCACGAACAGACTCCTACAGTGCGTCCGGAGCTCGACAGTTAAGTTGTATGAAAGCAAATGGAGACGATGGTTCGAGTGGGCGACTGAACAAGGCTGTGACCCATGTGACCCCCCGGTGGTGATTTGGTCGCAATTCCTGGAAGAACTGTTTCAAAAAGGCCTTTCCCCAACTTCCATCAAGGGCTATCGGGCAGCAGTAAACTCCGTACTGACCTGCTTAGGCAAGTCGTCCGTCGGGACGGACCCAAGGATCTCGCAAATGATATCCTCATTTGAAAAAGCGAGACCAAGGACAAAGAAGTTGTTCCCTACATGGAATCTCCCTCTTGTGTTGGATAGCTTAACAAAACCTCCTTATGAACCACTCCATGGTGCGAATACGACGCTACTTACTCAGAAGACTGTGTTTTTAGTGGCACTGGCGTCGGCAGCACGCCAAAGCGAGTTAGCAGCCTTCGCTAGAGACGATGGTTTCCTTCGTTTCGCCAGGGACTGGTCCTCAGTCTCCCTGGTCTTCCCGGCTTGTTTCCAGGCGAAGAATTCCAGACCAGACGTCGCACAGAAGCCTGTTGTGATCCTCGCCTTGGGGAAGAAGAAGTCTGGAGAACGGGGCAGCGAACCACAATGTCCAATAAGAGCGCTCCGATACTACATTGACAAGACTTCGGCATCAATACAGAAAGTGAGACAAGGAACGGGATACACACCGCTGTTTCTCGACGTGGACTCGGCTTCAGGCGAAGTATTACACAAACGGGTAACCCCCTTTAAACTTGGAAGCTGGATATGCCAGGTGATCAAGAGGGCGTATGAACTGAGCCCGGAACACCCGGACGTCCCAAGTGCGATTCGGGCACATGAACTCAGGGCACTATCGGCCTCATGGGCATACGGCTGCGGGACCCCGTTAGACGAAGTTGTGGCAGCGGGTTCGTGGAGGAGCAGGAACACCTTCATTAAGCATTATCTGAGGGAAACCTGTGGTGAGAGTGGACGTAACGTCGTCGAACAGCACGTGGTCGCCGGGTCAACACAAAACCGGCAGACGACAGTGCGGAAGACCGTTCAGTGACAGACGAACGCAGGTGGGAAGGATATTGGCAGTGCGCTCTAGAGACTTGCGGACACGAGAGAGAAACGCACACCAGAGGAATGCCATATCACATACTTTCGGCGGGCAGAAAAAACCATAACGCCGAAAACCAAAGAACGAGAGGGGGAGGAGACTCGAACATCAGGACAACACATGAGGTGAGTTGACTGTTTGAGGTTGTTGGACTTAGTGGAAATTTTGTACTTTATACTTAACCCTTTTTTGTTGGTTGCCCGCCGCCTTTCCGACAAAGTCAGCATGTAGACTGGAGGTAAGTATTTTGCAGATAGTAAGAAATGACAATTTTAACTTGTTAAAATTAGTTTTTACTATCATAAAAATACTTACCTCCAGTAAAACCCGCCCTGCCTCCCCGCTAACGAACAAGAAAGGTTCAAAAAGCGAATGGGGTTTTCCCCACGAGGCAGGCGGCTGCAGCGCCAGCGCTGGTAGCGCGCCTAGCGGGAAAAGAGGGCAACTGACGTTGAAATTCATAAATTCAGGATTTATGGGTGGTTGAGCATGGAAAAAGCAAAATTAAACGAATTTAGCATGTAGACTGGAGGTAAGTATTTTTATGATAGTAAAAACTAATTTTAACAAGTTAAAATTGTCATTTTTTATTAATAACTGCCTACTTTAAGTTGTATCTATTATGAAGAAAATGTGTCGCTTTCAAGGAAAGAACTAAACATTTTGTGAAAGCTTGTAACCCCCCCTTAACTCAACAAAATATCTGAAATTTTTTAATGATGCTTGAAAAACTGGCACCATGAAATCAACCTGAATTTATTATTTCAAACTGGCTTGTAATTGATCCTTTTATGAATAAATTTCGGTAGTGTTTCCTTCTTTTTTGGCTTTTGGTTATAACAACAACTGCTGTTTACAGAGTTAATTAGTTGCAAACATGTGGCTGCTGAGTTCATCTGTTAGTTGGTTACAGATGGTTATCTCATGCCGGAGGCTGTTTCAGCTCCCAAAGCAGTTGTCCGGTCGGAAGGAAATATCTACATGAAAGAGAAAAGAAACATGTTTTAAAACCGAGGAATCAATTTTCCTCACGAATAACTGAAAACACTACATGTTGCCAACCATAGGCACAATTAAAATTTACAAGTTCAATTCTTTGCACGATTAACATTTCCAAATACATGTTGCGAGCATCGCACAAGTTAAAATACAACCCCCAGTTGGGCTGACGTAGAACTGATTACGAACACTTATATTAGCCTACGCTATTTATTAAATGTTGAGCTTGTCCGGAGCTCGTTTGGTTCGCTTTGGACGACCTGATACTGTTTGAGGCTGCACTGCATCATCTGCACGTGGTGGAGATGGCGCAACCTTACGTTTTCTCAGTTGGCTTTTCACCGTAGCAGGCTCCGATGGTTTGGCAGGAGACTGCCTTGTAAGTAAAGGAGGTTCCAGGCCACCTGTCGCTTCAATATCTCGCTGGGAGGCGTTGAAGTTTTGCGACATGGCTAGTTCACTGGGAACAGTGACGTCATCGGACTCGCCCACTGGCTGTGTGTGGGGTGACTTCGACTGGATTGTGCTGACACCTGGTGACGCAACTCGTAAATTGTCAGGGGAGGTGCTTTTGATTGGTGTAGCTCCCTGCCTGGCAACGGTGAAACACCGTGATTAGCCCACTGACTGCCGCCGACAACTTGAATGCTCGTGTGTCACCTGATCGTGACGTGATGTGCCAACAGAATAACGCTTCTTCAAAACTACGTGTTCTTTAGAATTAGCGGACTTTTTATTCACGCCAAAATCGACAGAATTATTTGATGGAATTTGCGCGTTTGGATATAATTCTTCGGCATCAATTGGATTAACTCTAGGCCTTAACTGGTCTCTATGCTTACGCATTTCAGCAAGCTCCTCAGTAAGTACACTGTAGATCAAATGAGATAGCTTCTTCTTGATAGACCCCCTCGACCATAGCTTAGGGTTAGATTTGTTGTAGTCACGATACCAGATTTTATCGCCAACTTGATAGTTAACTGAAGCATGATGTTGGGTGCTTTTAATCTGTTTTTGTTGGTTTCTTTTAACAACGGACACAGGGTCAGGGTAAAGCAAATCCAATCTGGATTTTAATTCTCTGTTGAAGAATAATTTACCAGGTGTAGCTTGGGTGGTAGAACTTATCATGATTCGCTACGATAATAAGTGTGCATTTATACTTTCCTGTACAGAACAACCGTCACGCTGAGCAGCTTTGTAGACACGTTTAAAATTTCGGTCATAAATTTCGGCTAATCCGTTAACCCACGGCGCAAAAGCCGGGCCTGATAGGTGTTGGATTCCGTTAACCGTTAACCATGATTTAAACTCTTTAGAGGTCCACTGCAGGCCATTGTCGCTAACTAAGGAATCCATCAGCCCGTATTTGGCAACGTGGTTATTCAGAATATCAATAACTTTAGCTGAAGTTGTAGTTTTCATTTTGTGCACCAACGGAATCTTACTGTGTGCATCCACTAAAATTAGAAACATGAAATTGTGTAACGGTCCTAAAAAATCAGCGTGATATTTAGAATTTCGCTTTTGTGGATACTCCCAGGTATTCTTGGGTCCTGCAGATTGAGTATCCTTAAATTCTTGACAATTAGAACAGGATTTAACTTTGTTTTCAATATCTGCCTCAATAAAAGGCCACCATACCTTAGACCTAGCCAAGCTCTTTAATTTAACAATACCAAGGTGTGAGCTGTGCAAATCTTTCAAAATTTGACGTCTTAAAGCTGTCGGTACGACGATTATAAACCCCCAAAAAAGTGTGTCACCTTCAATCGAGATTTCATTGCGGCGTGTGAAGTACGGCTGCATGTCAGGATTATCACACACTTCAGGCCAGCCACGATTAACGTAACGGTATACTTTAGACAGTAGTTTGTCACGCTTGCTTTCCATAACCAAAGCTTCGTTTAGCACTGGTAAGTTGGAGATGGTTTCCAACGCTAGTACATTATACTGTTGTTCAGCCTCCTCAAACTCCTTGTCGTTAGGGAGTGAAAGTCTAGACAGTGTAGCGGCGGACGCTACGACGGCTGAGGTGCTTCTAGCGCCCCCGACATCCTTGGTTGACGAGTACTTCTTTGCATCAGGTTATATGGTTATTTCGACTTTTTACGATAATAAACACAGCATGGGCTACAGTCCCGGCTTGGGGGATGGAGCATCGGTGTCCTATTCTAGGCCTAACCTTAATGCTTCCGGTAATACACTGCCACCAACGGTGGATTAATTTAATTGCTTAACTAAGTATAAAGCCTAAAGGGCTACATAAGTTTACACTAGAAACAATTAATCTTACTAGGGAATGAACCTGAGGTTTAAAAACTCTTGGTTTTTATTTTAAAACATCAGAATAATGACAAGAAAACACTTACATTTGGAGTTCACTAGCTTAAGCTTTTGACACGTTTGGCGAAAACACTTGGCATGAATTTACAATAAAAATTCACATTAATACAAGAACAACGAAGTTGATTCTTAAACACTTGATTTAGATTAGAAAAAGCATTTTTATCTTGGGTTCCTATCCAGGAATACCCAGCAAGCTGAACCGCGTCCGCTAAGTTACAACTATATCTGACAACTGTAGTTTTCAAGTCGTCCCACAGTTATTTTTCCTCGCGAGGATCAAACCGTCCCTTTGTTTACATTTAAAAAATGAACAAAGTAAAAACTGGCTTTTTAGAAACAGATGCCTACTCTAACATTATGGTGGTAAAGACCAGCAATGCCGATAAGGCTTACCAACCATAAAGAATCCAAGCTAGAGGTTAATTTAATTTAGACTATGAATTTAGAATTGTGGGGGTCCTAAAGATAAACTTCTAAAGTTAAACTAGTTTACTTACAACCACTACCATTTTGCCCGGCATGGCAATCCCGGACGTGACATCTCCACACCCGACCGGCGTGACCCTTCTAGCTTGAGAGATCTGTGAGCTGTGTTGACTGAGCTGTAGAGGGAGGGCAACTGGGGCTTTTAATGCTGGAGCAGCGGATTTTCTCTACCAAAGCGCGGACGCCGAGGAGAGCTGCGGGGGTCTGATTGGCTGAGGGCCAGGAGAACAATGGAAAGTGGGAGGAGAAGTCGGTATCGCAAAGGGTTTGGGTGCAGAGCCGTTTGAAGGAGTAGGGACATGTAAGACGGAAAAGACAGGCCTGTTTTGAGTTTTACTCAATTGAACATTGGGAAATAGGCCTTTACTTTGTATTATAGGCTACGGATTGAATATTTACATGTTTGCAACGTGAATAGGCTCTTGTTAAAGCTTAATACATTGGTTTGGGTAATACATAAAGTATTACTATTAAATTTTACAAGCTTTAACTGAAAACTGCAGTGTTATACACCACAACTAGTTTTGGCGGGGGGAGGGGCGGGAAATTGAGGATTCGAAGGTTTTAAGCACAGTCTGACTTTCGGATTGCATGGAAACAGATCTTTTATAAATATCTTTTGGTTTTTAATAGCAGAACAAGCTAGTAGAAACATTCGGATGGGTCAGTCGAGTTTTGTAGAGAATTAAAGCAAAACATATACACACAAAAATTTGTGTCCGGTGATTGCCGATGTCTGTATAGGTTGGACTAGTGGTAGCGTTTTGGGGGCAAAAGATTATTATTAATAATGTATAAAAAGAATAAATATATTAGCTCAGAGAATGCTACAACGCATTTAAGTTTGAGTAAAATAAATAACATCAAAGTTAAAGGACAGGCGACGATCGCTGTGGACATTTTTCATAAAGGTTGCAGCTGTTCAACATAATAAAAAAATATCACACTTACAAAGTTATCCGTACTGTAACGTGGAATGCTTAAAATAACAAAAAAATATAAAAAGGAAAATTTAAAAACGGGGTTTATTTTGAAATTGGGTAGTTTAGTGTATTTAATTATAGTTGCGGTACAATATAGTCGCGGTACGAAAAATAAAAAATAGTTAGGCGGCCAAATCAGAGATGGCGCCACTGGTTTCCAAAAGTTTTCTCGCCATGTGAAGTGACATCTAGTGAGCTCGCCATGTGAAGAAACGTGTGCCACGTGACTGGTGAAAGCGCGTTGCTTAAAAACTAGTCGGCAACATGCATCCAGGTTCTTCTTCGATGTCGTCTCTCGTACTATGACGTCTGTCAAAACGTGCCAGTCCGAAATGTAACACTTCAAAATCTTTCTTTAAGCAACTTCGTTTTGCAAGCACTGCGAAACCAAAGGAAGGAAGGGAACTGAGGTTACCAGTCGACCCGGATGCATTGGAAGCGGAGATAGCTCCCGCCCCTAATGAAGAGACTTGGGCTATGGAACTTTCAAACAATATAAGGTTAACAATTAAGGTGGCTCAGGATAATATTAAGGCTCAGCAAATCCGTCAGAAACCCTATTACGATAGGAACAGGAGGGATTTAAGTTTTAAGGTGGGAGACCTAGTCCTGAAGAGATCGCACTTTCTTTCTGACAAAGATGCCTTTTTCATGGCAAAAATGGCACCACGGTGGCAAGGGCCATATAAAATTTCTAAAGTATGTTCCCCTGTAACAATGAAGTTGACCGATTTGGGTTCGGGCCAGGAGCTAAAGGGTACCTTTCACGTACAACAACTCAAACCTTATGTAGTTAATTCGACACAAATTTCTGATGTGTTTTCTGACGATGAGGAAGAGGATGTAGAAATGGTTGATCCAAATGATTCAGACGACTCTTCTAAAGATGTTGTTCAGTCACGAGTTTTGCGACCACGTGGAGCAGCTCAAAACAAGCTTAATCAGGCTTTAAATTTGTTAAGAGGAAAAGGTAAAATATGACCGAGGACGATCATTAGAAGGGGAAGGGGGAAATATGTAACGTGGAATGCTTAAAATAACAAAAAAATATAAAAAGGAAAATTTAAAAACGGGATTTATTTTGAAATTGGGTAGTTTAGTGTATTTAATTATAGTTGCGGTACAATATAGTCGCGGTACGAAAAATAAAAAATAGTTAGGCGGCCAAATCAGAGATGGCGCCACTGGTTTCCAAAAGTTTTCTCGCCATGTGAAGTGACATCTAGTGAGCTCGCCATGTGAAGAAACGTGTGCCACGTGACTGGTGAAAGCGCGTTGCTTAAAAACTAGTCGGCAACATGCATCCAGGTTCTTCTTCGATGTCGTCTCTCGTACTATGACGTCTGTCAAAACGTGCCAGTCCGAAATGTAACACTTCAAAATCTTTCTTTAAGCAACTTCGTTTTGCAAGCACTGCGAAACCAAAGGAAGGAAGGAAAATTTGGTTGGCCTGCTGCATTCATCGCACGCTTGTCAAGGAGCGGCAAAACAAGATGGCGGGCCGGTAAAAACAACAGCGTTCCTGAATTTCAAGACGGCAAAGCAGTGGTTGAGGTGGAGTTGCTTTCGTTTCGCCGACGGCTGGTAAGCCATAATGACTTTCGTAAGGAGTGCACGGTAGCCTATTCATTCTCGTCGTAACTGTGGACAATTCAATTGAAGACCGACGCAGCGGTTAACAAGACGGTCGTGAGTATAAAACTGTGTAGCCTACGTAAGTTAGTCATGGCGAGCCGCGTTGTGTGTGACTGTTTTCAAAATTTCGAATTATACCTTTGAACATTAGCCGAAGTTCACGTCAAGTACCGCAACTAAAGAGGGCATAATATTTGTGTGTATTTATATTGTTGACTTGTTTCCAAAGCCTAAATTGTTTTATACGGCATGCTTAAAACGATAATTTTGAGGAAGGGTTGGGTAAATAATTTTTGGTAACGGGGAAAGGGTTATGAAGACGCAGTATACCGTAGTTTACAGCTTTAGTAAGGGTGTAAAATAAAACTGGGTAAAAGAAGAATCTAGAATCCTTAAACTTGAACGTAATTAAGGTTAATAAAATTAATTGAGAATTTAATTAAGGTTCTTGGGTGTAGGCCTAGCCTATAATTAAACAGAGACTAAATAAGCTGGTCTTATTTCTCCATTAAACCACCTTCTGGAATATTCGTTAGTGCTGTTGTGTATATAATTAATAAGGTGACGGAAGAGAAAGGAATTAAAGTGTAAGCCTATTTTTCTACCAGAAAGATAGATATTTACAGCTCTAGGCAATGGTTATGAAATGTATATTGAAAGTGTCTCACTTATGTGTATATTTATTTATAATTGTATAAATCTGCATTCCTTTTATTCTGTTGTCCTGAGTTTCATTTAAAAAAAAAAAAAAAACTAGGTAACACCTCTCCCTGTGCAGAGTGGTACAGGAAGCAGGGTTGCAGTACAATTAAGTATGAGGTTAAGTACCTACGCAGAGGAAGCTCCTCCCTACAAACACTAAACTAATGTTTTCGGCTTTATGCCTAAGTGAAAATAAAAAGTAAATACACATTTTTACAAGTGTCGAAAATGGCGTTTCGTGCACTACGGTGATTTTACGGCTTCAGTTTCGTGCGTTTTTCTAAATGCTGTAGAATGACTTCTAGATGGAATTTTCGTGCTCCGTTTGCGGGGGCAACAGATAAGGTTCGTGGCTATTAAGAGCTGTTTAGATGAGACTGATTGGTCCATTTTTTACGGCGTTATGGAGATCCAAAGACCGAGGTCTTTTTAGCGCTGGAGCGCAAATAAAAAAATGCTCCACGGGTTTTTTGATTTTTGGAGGTCGTGTATCCTCTCCAATCGTTTTTCAGCAAGCCGACATTACAACAGTGCGTCAGCAGTTAAATTCTGCTTGCCTGGTATATGTTGGAAGTCGTAATCATAAGCATTAAGCATAACCGCCCAACGTTGCACACGTGCAGCTGCCGTCTGTGGGATACCTTTTTTAGGGCCATAAATCCATATTAAAGCTTTTTGGTCAGACTGCAATATAAATTTCTGACCGTAAACGTATTCATGGAACCGTTTAACTTCCCAAGCCACGCTGAAAGCTTCACGATCACAAAATGACTGTAACCTTGTTCGGTTTTGGTTAGCTTCCGTGAAGCGAAAGCTATTAGACACGCCCCCACCCCATTGGGTGAGCCGTCACAAACCAGTTTAAGCTTTAATTTTGGGTTGTAATGCACCAAAACTTTTGATTTGACAAATAATTCTTTTACTTGCTAACAGCTTGGTCACATTCAGTCCCCCATGTCCACTTAACTTTAGGGCTTAACAACCGGGTAACAGGGGAAAGAATATGAGCAAGGTTAGGGAGATATTTTGAGTAATGGTTCACGAATCCTAAGAAACTTTGCAGTTCTTGAATACAAGTAGGATTCGGTGCGTTTGTGACTGCTTCAACCACCTCAGGGAGTGTGTGCAGGCCTTCAGCATTTATCATATGACCTAAATATTTTAGTTAAGGTTGTGACAGCTTACACTTGTCGATCCTAATTCCTAAGCCTAGCCCCTGTATCTGGTAGAACAGTTAGCAGCTGATTCAAAGATTCGTCATGTTTTTCCCCCTTCCCGCTCACGAGGATGTCATTATAAAATGGCGTCATGTCCCTCTGGAAAATTCCAGGATTGGACGCAAGGCCCAGAGGTACACAAAACAAGCGAAAAATACCCAGGGGATTGTTTATTGTTAATGCTGCCTGCGACTCAGGATCTAATTCAATTTACAAAAAGGTATCCTTAAGATCGATAAGGCTAAAACTGTCACTACCAGCTAATTCACGAAATAATTCTGCAGCTGTGGGAACCGGATAATGGTCCTCTTCCAATTGTGGATTTACATTGGTTTTGTAATCGCCGATAATTCGAATGTCGCCATTCGCTTTATACACGATCACGATCGCTGTCGACCATTCTGAGGTTGCCACTGGCTCAAGAATTCCTAAGCTAACCAGGCGCTCTATTTCCTGATTAATGCCAAAGGAACAGGGCGAACTCGACTATACACAGGTTTAGCGTCAGCCTTCAACTGAATCTTGGCTTTGAAGTTTTTGAATTTACCCATGCCCTCACTGAAAAGTTCGGGAAAACCTTTAACTATTGCATCCGTGTCAACTGGTGGAATCTTTGCTTTAACCTGTTTAACTCTTTTGACTTTTGTTTGCAAATCATAGTATGGTTCAAAAATAACTCTAAAGATTGAAAGCCAATCTTTCCCAATTAATGCAGGTTTATACATTTTTGAAACTATTGCATCCAAGTATTAAGTTTGACCGTTAACGTTAACCTTGAGACTTACTGTGTAAATCGTTTTCTCAGTCCCTTCGGTGCATGAGTGGATGGAATACGGACTGACCATTAAAGGACAATCCGAAAAGTATTTTTCATGCCACTTAATTGGTATTATTGTAGCATCTGCCCCAGAATCAAGTTCCATGTTGAGCTTAATTCCATTAAGGCAGATAGGCATAATCCATTTGTGGATTTTTAAGGAATTCACAACTATTACGAATTTATTGGTCATAACAGGAATTGAAAATTGCTCTGCAGCCTCGGACAGCCCTACTGTGTTATTTTGCAGACAATAATCTTCCTCCGACTCAACACTCACTTGCCGAAGCAGACTCAGAATTTTCGGGCTCATTATCTGACTCACTGTCAGTTTTACGTTCAACCCTGTGGACTTTCTTTTTATAACTGTATTTCAGTTTGCTTTTGGCCTAGCCTTAAAATTTGAACTCGAGCTTGGTTTTGAGTATTCTGCAGTTTTGGAAGTTTTACTGCTACTACTTTTTCGACATACGGCTTTTAAATGTACTTTAATATGACAGCGGCCACAAATAAAATCCTTGTATTTACATTGGGTTTTCACGTGCCTGTTTTTTCCGCAACAATAGCAGATTAAGTCTTTGTTAAATTTTACTTTTGTTTGAGCACTGTTCGGTTTGTGAGAAACATAATTTACACTCTTTGAATGGGAACGAATTACTTCTTGATCTATTTTGGCAGATTCTAAAGACAAAGCTAATGATGTCGTAGCCTTCAAATCCAGAGTCTGCTTCAGAAGTTCGCGTTGTAACGTTTCGGATTTAACACCGCCTATCAAACGATCCCTAATCATCTCGTTGTTAATATCGGTGATCTTATCAAAATCACAAAATTTAGTGAGTAATTTTAACGAAGCAATATACTCGCTAATGCTTTCCATCCGACTTCTGTGATCTACGGAAAAATTTTACATGTTCGGAAACTACAGAAGGTAGAGGTTCGACATCGTCGAGAATAGTTTTCACCAAAACGTCGTACGTCATTGAATTTGGTAAAGCAGGTGAAACAATATTCAAGATTCTGTCAAATATTTTATGATCAACCGAAGCCATTAAAAAATCAATCTGTTCGGTCGCTGGGATTTTCTTAGCTCTAAAATAGTAGCCAATACAATTAGTGTATTTTTCCCAGGTATCGTTTTCTGCGTCGAACTCCGCGTACAAACCGGCAGTTTTCGAAGCCATTGTAAGGTCTTCACTAGAACTACTTACAGTTGAATTTAAGTTTAAACTTACACTGGTGCTTGCACCCGATTCTGTATTTAAAACAGCAACTACAGGAGTTTTACTCACTTCACCTGTCTCAGGCATAAGCCTACACTTAACAAATCAAATTATTAAAATAATTTAATTACAATTCCATTTAATTTAATAAACTGGAAGCAACTCGAGACTAAATGGATTTTTTGCTTAACAACTAAGCCACTAAACTACCGTAGCCTACCTAGTTTTAAATTCAAGCGCCTACAACTTAAACAATTGACTAGGCTTTTAATTATTTGCCGTTTCACTAAACGTTAACACAAAACAACACAGCAGGCCTATGCGTTCGGCACAGACCAAGTTTCATCGTTTATAAGCATAAACGCTACAGTGCTTAAATTTAAACACCGGCACACACCAGCCCGAATATGGGCAAAGGCACAATCGAATTTAACAGGGTTAATTTAGCACCACATTTTTCGAACCTTCAGGATTATAGTACTCCCTGTGCGGACACGCCAGTGCGTCGCTCTAGAACACTGCCATTGTAAAATTAACCGTAATATATCCAATTGCCCATTTCGGTTCTAGTTGATAAGGTACCAAATTTAACTATTATCTCGTACCACGAAAGTTCCTAAACCCAGTACACTTTTTGAAAAAAAATTAAGCTCTGATAGTTCCACAGAGTACTAATTTCATTTGCCAAAAATGAAAGAAATTACTACTTACCACAGATTAGGAGCACTCTCCATGACTGTAGACCCTATCAAGCTAATCATTAATTGAAACCTTAGTACCGCCTCGTCACCATCTGTGATGTATGAGGGTGTCAGTCATACTCTTGTGGGTTCACTAAGGCATAATAAAGACAAGGAACACAGTGTTGTAGGCTAACACTTGAAGGACAGCTTTATTGACTATGTACAGCCTTTATATAAGGTATGGCACATGACATGTAGTCATGTGATATGGGTATGGCAACAACATTGTATGGATAGACTGTAATTAACTATGGAGGTATATTAAGCTATGTATGGGTTAACATTGGGACTTAAAGGACTACCATTGTGGTGTCTCTATGACGACACCACAGATCCCACTTCCGGTCTCGTGATTCTTCCTGACTCAGCACAACAAGACTACAGTACATCTAAAGCCGGAAGTCCTTCATCTTCTCGGGGTGGAGGTTGTGACCTCTCTTCTCAAGAAAGAAGGTTTTGAGTCTCCGGTAACCAACAGGATTATTCACTGCCTCAGAGGCCCCTCCATAACAAATTATGAGACGAAGCGGAAAAAATGGCATTTTTGGTGCAAATCTAAAAACCTGAACCCGATTAAGCCGTCTAAATCCTCATTGGCCTCCTTTTTCGAAGAGCTTTTCGAACAAGGCCTTGCTCCATCTGCAATAAAGGGATACAGGTCGTCCATTAACTCTGTTCTTTCATACCAGGGGAATAAGAAACTTACAGGAAGTAAATTTATTTCAAGACTCATGTCAGCATTCGAAATGAGAGACCCAGGACCAGACAGCTGTCCCCTAGATGGAAATTGCCCTGATTCTTTCAAGTCTGAATATCCACCTTACGAACCAATCCATTCAGCCTCGCTTCTACATCTTTCCCGAAAGACTGTATTTCTCGTGGCACTTGCATCTGCTGCGAGGCAGAGCGAATTGGCTGCCTTCTCAAGAGAAGACGAACACATTCGTTTCTCTAGGGATTGGTCTTCGGTCTCACTCACTTTCCCTACTCAGTTTTGGGCGAAGAACTAGAAGCCCGATGTGGCCCCTAGACCTGTTGTGATCAAGGCTCTTACTCCAGTTGTAGGTCCAGAGGGGTATGAAAGGACGCAATGCCCAATAAGGGCTCTCCGCAACTATTTGGCTAGAACCAAAATTCCAAAGTCAAAACAACCAACAGCGGAAGGAAGAGTGCCTCCAACCGCGCTTTTTCTGCAAGTTGACAAAGCAGGAGCCCTTATGCCAATACCCATGACTCCTTTTAAGCTAGGAAAGTGGATATGCAAAGTCATTAAAAGAGCTTATTACTTGGGCCCAAATCATCTGGACTTGCCAACGGAGGTGCGAGCGCATGAATTGAGAGCTTTGGCTGCTTCCTGGGCGTATGGATCCGGAACACCACTGGATGAAGTTGTGGCTGCGTGTTCATGGAACAACCGCAATACGTTCGTTTCCCATTACTTGCGTGATGTGAGTGCTTCGAGGGGTGAAAGGACGACGAAAGAACATGTGGCAGCAGGCAGTCGATTCGGACATTGATTTGCTTCTGTCTTTTATAAATTACTTTCACGGAGAGAAAGTTGCACAAGAATGAGCCTGAAAGAGTGAAAAAGTGTCTTGTAAACAATGGAGAAGGCATTCATTGGAGAAAGCGACACTATTAAGTTTCACAACGTGCAAGTGGTACAATATAGGATGGCCACGTTTGCACATATAAGTGACACATCACAATGGACAGATAAGCTGGCACGGTGAAGTGAAGTGTTACAAACTTATAGTTAAACAGGGGAGAGACCATATAGAAGAAAGCACCAACAAGTTGTTGAGGTGGGTAATTTTCTTGAATTTAAAATTAATGGTCTGTGACAGTGTCGTCAGATATGTGTGTTGAAAGGTGAAAGAAATATCAGAGTTTAGCGGGTTCGTGCTGACCCACCCACCAATAAAACCAAGTCAGCACATACTGAAGGTTAGTATTTTGCAGATAGTAAGAAACGGAAATTTTAACCCTGTTTAAAATTAGTTTTTACTATCTAAAATACTTACCTTTAGTAGAACCCACCCATCCTCCCCGCTTTGCAGAACTCGCTGTTAACCATGTGTTGCAACGGTCGAAGTGAAGTGATCTACCAAACACTGTAACAGTGTTATAAAGGAGACGCCATGCGCGATACTAGCGGAGGATTAGCTAAACTAATCAACTGAGATTTAAAAGAATGAGTTTTAAATCTGTGTCGGGCATTTTAAATAGCAAATCAGGTGATTTAAGCACATACTGAAGGTAAGTATTTTAGATAGTAAAAACTAATTTACAACAGGGTTAAAACTTTCGTGTTTTTGAGAAGAAATTTTTTCTTTTTGTCTCAACTTGCAAATGAAAAATCGAAAATAGTTTCGTAATTTTCACTCCAAACGAATACTAACCTCCCTGTTACGAGCAAGGACAAAAGTTCATTAAAGAAAGAGAAAAAGTGAAAGAAAGTGGAAAAGTGGAAGACAATAAAAGTGTCACTAAAATTCTCTTCCCTATAATTCCGTTAAAAAGGGGTCTCCTTCTGAGTTGGAGCAACAGTTCGTGACCTGGACTAAAAATAAAAGCATGGCGTTGCGAGAATAAATCTGCCCGTCAAACGGACTCGAAATCTTTGCCGGAGGTGGGCAGAAAAGGGCAAAATGAACTCAATAAATGTGTTAAATACCATAACACTCGACACACGACACACGACCCCCCCAATGCGATGCAAGCCCTTCACCAACATTTTCCGACAGATGTGAAAATAAGGGGGAAAAAAATCGACAAAAGTGACACTTCGACAGAGGATTTTCCTAAAAAGAATTAAGAAAATACAAAACGAATTAAAAGAGTTAAGAAATTAAAAAAAAGCTGCCTCTGTAGACAAGTTGGCGTGTCGTCTTGTCAGCAAGTCTCCCTGTCGGCAAGTCAAGTCTCCCTGTTGATGAATCGTCACGTCACACTGTCGGCAAGTATTTGAATCATGCTATCAGCAAGTCATGCTGTCGGCAAATTGTCAAGTCTTGATGTCTGTAAGTCGGACTGTCGGTAAATCGTCAAGTAGCTCTGTCGGCAAGTCGTCAAATAGCTTCGTTAGTGAAACGTCAAGTCGATCTATCGGCGCATCATAAGGTCGCTCTGTCGTCAAGCCGCCCAGTTTGTAAATCAAGTTGCCCTGTCCATCATGTCGCCCTGTTGACAAATCGCAAAAAGGACAATAATGTAATTTCTAAGCAAACTCGTTTTACCGAACCCGCAAAACAAAGACAGATTCACCAAAAAGACATTTCACTGACTCACCAAAACACCGACAATCTATCTCACCGAATTGCATAATCACTGATTCACAGAACCATGGAAGGGAAAGGAGTGATGAACGTTTTTTATCCATTTCTCCGTAACACCGTTTGACCGAACCGTCTTATCGCGATCATTCTGATGACGAACGCAATGGTAAGAATGCATAAACTATCCTTGCCTTCAAAGAATGGATAACATTTCATCGAAAAGAAAGAAAACTGAATTTGATGAAAATAATGATTATTACGAATCTGACTACTATTACAGCTCTTCCAACTATTCTGACTCTGAGGATGACTGTTACATTAACTCTTCTCGCTCGTATCTCAGAAGAAAGCCGAAAGGGAAAATATCGAGACAATCTGATATTTTTGATGAAGTTCCGGGTTTTATGCCCTGGCAAGATTTTTGTTGTGCCATTTTCAGGAATCTTAAAACTTCCAAGTTTTGTAAAGACTTGTTCCTCCGGAAGAAAATCCCGATGATCCACCACTCGAAACTCTCACTTACTCGGATGGAGTCAAATCTAACACTCTTCACCTGCCTCAATCAGAGGTTGCTTTTCGTCAGCTCCTCAACAATGAGAGTGAAATCCGTAAAGGAAGAAAACCTATTTCCGTGTCAAAACCCCTCCCACGCCACAATCCGAAAATGAAGAAACTCTTTTTTTTTTTCTATATGTCGACGAAATTCTACATTACCTGAAATTCTAGTATTGTCTTTCCACCAATGCTGTTATTCTAGACATTAAAGTGATGGAGCCCACCAGCATCGCAGCCCTATGCGCATCCCTCTGTATATAAAAGTGTTGCAAGCGATCGTTTGACCATATTTTCTTCTCTACGGTTCGAAATGAACGGACGTGCTGTTAATCGCTCTTAGAAGGTTGTTACCGCTGTCTATGCTACTGCGGTCCTTCTTCATTCGTTTCATCATGCCTTGTGCCAAGGCCACACCTAGGGAAGCCTCAGCCCGGAGTACTACTCCGCCGCCTTCTCCCTCTCCGGTTTCAGTGAACATTCTATCACCGCCCATCCGCACCTGGAGTCTCTACCCTGTCTGCGGCCTGTTGTCGTTCGCCCCGACCCGCTCTTCCTCATGCTGTTCTCCTTCATGTCAGGTTGTGTCTCCAACCCTGAACCTTCAATCTGAACTATGCAAGGCCAAGGGGGCCTACTCTCTGCTCAAGCTTCAGGTCAAGTCCCGAAAGAATGCCGATAAACGTAGTTCGGTTCTTCCCTCGGAGGCACCGCTTGACCTTTCGTCCCGATCTTCATGTTGTTCGTCCAGTCCTCCTCTTTCGGCGGGAGCCGACTGTCCAGACGAACTACTCTCAAAAGAGAAAGTCCACATGCTCATGGATAACTTCCTTTGCTCCCCGCCTCACCCTTCGTTTTCAGATCACTACACGCAGGATTGGGTGACTGCTACTGTCTCCAACATCGGCATTCACAGGTGTCCACGTTCTTCTTTCAACGTCACGACTGGTCACTGTTCCAGACGACAGTGACGTTGAGGACGCCCAGCCCCCTTCGGTTGCGCCTGACGTCGCCGCTTCCCGTCATGCTCACTTCGCTGACGACCAAGACTCTTTGGAAATTCCTCTACCCAACCTTCTGAAAACCGTGAGGACATCATCCCCGACTGCTTTCTCTGCAATCCTTAGTCTACTGCGGCTGACCCTGTCAAGAATCGAAGTCTGTCCACTGACTTTGACCTACGCGACCAACTGCCTTGCCCGCTAGCATGGCGTTCTCGGCCAATCAACGACACTGCTCACAACCCTCCCTTGCAATGGAGGTCTGCTCCTCGGGAACGGCGACCCACTAGAACTCGACAAGGATCCTCCTCCTTCATGTCCGGGCCGCGAAACTTATTTCTTTTATCCGACTGGAGACGGAATGCCAATGTGAGGAACTTCTACACCTACCCTCAGTCGAAATTTTCCTCACTGCAGATTGCAAATTGGATTTCGGCACAGCTCTTTTCATTTCAAGAAAGGTCTCCTTTCCTTCGTCGGTTCTCAAAGACAATGACCGCTTCCTTCATCTAGGCCTTCCGGCTTCGTCGCAAGCTGACTTTCTGAAAACTGTAACGAACGCTGTCTGTGAAAAGCTTTCTTCCAAGCCACCCCAACTGGAAACCCGACACCTGGCCTTCCTCATCAGCCAGGTCTTTCACAAAGTTTGGCTAGGTCTTACGCATCAGCCAGTTCCAGCTTGCTTTGCCACCTTCCATTCTATGAACTGGCTTACCAGAACCCTTTTCAACTCTTGAACTACTCCTTCTGGGCGTTACCCTTGACACTGCCTCTAATCATATCAATTCTACACGCCACGAACTGTGAAACCAACCATCCATGAATCAGACGCTCTTTCGAGGGCTTATACCGAAGCTGGAACTGCATTTTGGATATTGCCCGTGAACCGAAGGCCTCTTGACCGAAGCAGTTTCGGTTTTTCCCGAAGCCTCCTTCTTGCTTGTCCCTTTCACCCAGGTGCAAAGGATAATTGGCATCCTTTGTCCTCTCAAGATCATGATTCGAACGGCTTTACCTTACCTCCCTCGGCCACCCCGCCCTTTCAGAATGAGGGCCTCGGTCGGGGACGGGGCCGTTCGCAGGGTCGCAGCTCTACTTCTACCATTGTTCCCCAGGCCCGAAACAACGATCTCGTTCCGGTCACTGACATTCACCTTTTGGTCCTTCCTGTTGGGGGTCTTCTTCGCCACTTCCTTCCAGCCTGTCGCTCTCTCACTTTCCGACCCTTACGTTCTTTCAATTATACATGAAGGGGTTTCTCCCGGAATTCTCTATTCGTCCTCCACTAGTCTCTCCTCTGCCTTGGTCCTTAGCTTCCGTCGTGTGCGGCCAGCTCACGTCCGAAATTCAGGACCTTCTCTCCAAGGCTGCAATTTGCCAATGCCCTAATCCCCTTCGTACTGGATCTACAGTTCCATCTTACTTAGTCCGAAGAAAACAGAAAACAAAATGGAAACCCTCGATTCCTTTCGTCATTCCCTTCTTCAGGGGAATTGGACAGTTTCCATCGATCTCGAAGACGCCTATTTAGTTTTACACATCTCGCTCCATGCGTCTGTCTGGCACCTCTTTTATTTCATTTACAACGACACAGTTTTCGGGTTCCTATGCCTCCTGTTTGCCTCCCTCTCAACGCACGCCACACATTTTTTCGGCGATCTTCAAACCTGTCTAGCTGCTCTACACCAACACCAAATTCAGTCAAGCGCTTATCTTTGACGACTAGCTTCTTCCACATCAAGATCCCCGTACGCTCCTTCGCAACCAGGGCTCTTCTCCCTTCACCTCCTCTAGCAATTGTTCTTCGGAATCAATCTCAGTAAATCTCCTAGTCCCTGCACAGCTGTTTGTCTTCTTCGACCTAGCTTTAATAACTGTTATGCCATCTTCAGACAGAATCTTCAGACTGAACTTCTGGCAACAATCAGAAGCTTTCTTCGCCGTTTGTCCTATACCCTCACAAAACTCAACACCCTTAGCGGGATTCTTGACTCTTTCTCTAGCTCTAGAGGCTCTTGTGCCCTACGGCAGGTGGAGGTCCAGGCCTCTCCCACCATTTCCGCATCGACAGTGGGACAGGTGCCCTCAACTATCCTCCCAGAATACTCAATAGCCTCAACCAATCCCCAAGACATTTCCCTTCACCGGATCCACACTGCCGTTATTCACCCTGTCTGGTCACAACATGCGACCGTACCTGTCCAAAAAAAGAAGAAGAAGAAAGATGTTCACTGCCACGGCAACTCCAACTCACCAGTTAGCTTTTCTTCCACATATCCTACATGCAGTTACCAACTTAGTGTTCACCACCAATTCCGGTAAAGCGGCCGCTGTTTTTCTTCACGACGAACGCAAGCAGATTAAAATTATCCCAGTATACGTCAACAGTTTCTTACTATCTGTAAAATACTAACCTTCATTATGTGTTTAATCGTTTCGATTTGCTCTTTTAGTTCCCCGGAATTAAATTGAAACTCCTGTTTACTGTTTCAATCCGTATTACGGTGAGTTTAGCTCTCTCACTGCTAGGAGCGCTGGCACCGCGCCTCATATCATACTGATATAGCGCTTGCCTGCTCCCTTTGTTTCGGGCATGCGTCAGGAAGGACGCACGCTGCTCTTTCTTTTATTGTGGATACTTCTTCACACTTCGCCAGGTTGCATCATGGAAACGCAAGTTGACTTGCATTTAATCCTCCGGCTTAAAATTGTCCAAAATGCACCTGCCTGTATGATTTGATTTAACGCACGTGTAGACTGCATCGAGATTGTAATTTCGTCGAATTTGTATGTGAAGTTTTGTAAACTTGATTGGCCGCCAACGTTAACCTGTTTGCTTCGGACGAGTAACTTCCATGGAAATCTTGTTCTGCGGCTCGAACCTTTTTTGCACCGATGTCACGGCTCCGTGAAAACCATCGCACAACATTGCAGTAACCCTATTTCCGACTCCAAACCAACTTTGTTGCTAGCCTAGACTTGCATTCTTTGTTCTCGCCGACGGATTCTTCTCAGTCCGGAGATGAGAAGGATTTTCCCAGGCAACCTTGAACTCATCATCTCTGTGGTGCGAAAAGCCACTAAGGCAAATGTAAATATTTAGATGATGCATTTTGTTCTCATTGCACGGATATTCGATTAGATGCTTTGGAAATGAAAATTTGAAAAGAAATTTTTTATTTTTTCTGGGCAGTTAGGAATTAAGAATTTGAAAGCTCAATGTGTGATCGCTAATTCAAGCGATGTAGCAACCACCACCCCGATAGTGCTGCCATCTGCCGACGTTGCAGTTAACTATTCACCATTTGCTAATGCTGGGCAACTCAGTTCTCTGGCATCCGTCGTCATGTGTTTCCGCGCATAAAACCAAGAATTAGTGGAACCAACCCTATGAATTCTTGATAAAACTGATGTCCAACAATGTTTAATAACAAAAAAAATTAAAAGGAAAATGTGAGTATGTGTAACGCGCCGTTTTGTCCATTATAACCTCTTGTATATTCCAAACTATCAATCATTTGAACCTTGTGCATTAGGGCTGTCATCGGCACCCACAAACCATTAGAACATCCAAAATTATGTCGTTTCTCAGCGATATGGTCATACTTTTCTCTCGTAGAAAGAAGAACGCTATCTCGTCCTGCAAGCCATTCGGCCCATTACGGCCTAGTAAATCATTCTACTGTGCAGTCGCTTTTCTCCTCTAAACAAGTTAAAAATTGTTCCAGCTATAGGAAATAATTAGTGCACCCAGCGGCCATGCCCGGGCTCCTACACCAACGAAGGTTTTCTCTTTGCCGCCGTTCTAAGTCGGCGATCTTTCGAAGCAAGAACAAGACCACCGCATGGATCCAGGACCATCTTCCCACATCCATAAGGTAATCTGAGCTATCAGTTTTAGTCATAGGTATTTAGCCTTAGCCCCTGACCCTGTAAACCAACCATAGCCATACCTCTACCCGACCAAAAAAAAAAAAAAAATATATATATATATATATTATATAACGAAACAAATCGAACAGACGCTTCCGACTGACTGACGCCCATTAGGCGACCAATGACAGAAAGCCCAGACGAGAAGAAGACAAAAGATAAAGACACAAGACGAGGCAGTCGGCTCTTACCAACCCTTTGCCACATCGCTTCTTGTTCTTGCTATGCACAACAGTAACTTCACATGGCAAGCCTCGCCTCGTGCACGCATGGTCAGGTGAATGACTCGGTCGCATTTTTTAGTTCACCTAGTCCTTGGATTGCTTAAAGGTTCACTGAGTCAGTTGATTCTGGTGCAGCCAGCTCGTAGCTCAGGTATCCGTTACCATGGTCCCACCACCATAGGTCTGATAAATGCTATTTAAGTCAGGTAAGGTATATTTTGTTAGCTTATTAAAACATAAATTTACCAGGGGTACCTGGTTGAAATTGGTTTTTATTGCCTGCCCAGCCGAGTCGCTATGGTATCGACCAAGGGAAGAAAGATGAAGCCAGGTCCAAGGCTGACCGCTTTTATAGGAGGTCTGCGCCGCGCATGACAGAGGGATAAGCTACGAGGCTGACGGGCACCCAGCAATTTTCTCTGTGGACAAATCGCATATGAGGAAGGAAATGACACTATTTAAGACGGGTAATGTATATTTTGGTAGGCAATAAAAAAACAATTTCAATCAGATACCCCTGATAAATTCACGTTTTTAATATCCTAAAATACTTACCTTGAGTGGAACCCACCTGCCTCCCCGCTGTGACTAAGTCATGGCGCTTGCAGGTCATAATATACTATCACAGCAGCGCCACCAGTGCGAGCCAGCTGGTCTAGATTATTATAAAACTGACTCTAAAATAATTAAAATCATTTATTATTTTGATTTGGGCAATTAAAACATAAAATAGCGATTCTAGCATATATATTATTGCAGGTAAGTATTTTAGGATAGTAAAAACTAATTGTAAGCAGTGTAGAAATAACGTGTTTTCTTAAGTCTTCCATTGTTAAGCTTTTATCTTTACTGAACATCTCATTTTAGGTACACACCTCAATACGTCCATTGCTAGCAAGGCTTGGTGATTATCGCAGTTTAAATTTGAACACCGTTCAAAGGTTATCTTATTTAACCCAATTGTTTCCCAATACATTCAATGAAAAACTCTGCGAACAACTGAAGGAGTTGCTGAAGAAATGGTTGGAAGTGGCCATCGTTGCTCAAAAGGGTAAGAGTATTGGCTGGCCTATTTAATAGACTTAGTAATGAAGCTCAGTAAGTGAAGTGATTGAAGAATTAGTAACAGAAATACTGAAGTTTGTTTATTTTCACTTCATCAAAAAATACTCTCCTTCAGTTATTGGTTTAAATCATTTATCGAATGCTCTATGCCCAAATCTTAATCCTTTCGAGCCTAAGCGACGATAATCGTCATTCCAATTCCGCTACGAAAAAGCCTAAACGACGCTATATTGTTCGCCCACTTCACCGCACTGTTAAAAAAAATAATCCAATTGCGTACATCGGAGGTGTAATACCATCGACTTGGGTATTTTAGAACGTATATTTCTTACTATCTTCAAAATACTGACCTTCAGTAATTCATGCTAAAATCGCTTATTTTGGCTTATCATTGTCCAAAACAAAAATAAAATCTATTTTTGTCGTCTCCGTGAGTTTTTCTCTCTGCCCGCCAGGCGCGCCACTGTGTCTACACACAGATGCGGCCGCCATCTTGGCTAATCCTCACATTCGCTTGGGCACGTTGAAGTGTCAACGTGTTTTTCTGGCTAGGAGCTCAATATGTCTGACGTGAGTGAATCTGAGGTTAGGATACGCGAAAAGATCAAAGGCGGAAATTTTTCATCATGCACATGTGTCAAAACTCCGCAGGATTTACACCCTTCGTGTAGGAAATGCAGGGAATGTGATTTCGTGAACAATTTCTGTGATTTGTGCGCGTTACACGAGGCGGCGACCATTACCCACGTTCTTCGTGCATGGCGGAAAACCGACAACAAAAGA
>JAHWFP010206241.1:0-20207 GCA_023313725.1 Lithobius niger | reverse complement strand
AGGCGACCGCGTTCCGTTTGACAGCAACGCAGTAACGCCGTGGAAGGCCGGAACGGTCCGAAGACCAGGGAACCAGAACGCAGAAGGGGAACTCAAGGCAGTCATGACGATGTGAACGCCCTAGGAGAAATGATGACACGCGATCGGCTGTGTGGTTTTATATAGCCAGCCCAAACCTGCGCATGCGCAGTAGGCACAAGTCCGGCTCCAAAGCTTCTAGGGGATAATTCTAGCTCAAAAGGAGAATCGCTAATATAAACAGTTAATGTATATTTTCGTCAGCTATAAAAATTGTCAATATTAACAACTTAGAGATTTCGTTGTGGTTCTGAAAAACTATTTTGATTGTGACAACAAATTAAGCTCAAATCTAAAGAATAATTATTTCAAGAAAACCACGTAACGATAGGGAAGTGCCTTTTGCAAGAATCAATATGGCAAACGAACGAACAAATATAAAATTCTTACTATATTAATGAAATCCCTATTGAACTTTTCCAAATTGGTGGGATAAATGAGATAAAAAAAATAAACTATTCGACTACTTCTTGCTTAATCAAGAGATCGATTAAGCAATGCTGAGATTGGCCTACGGACTGATTAAAAAATATACGAATAAAAATGTGTAATTAAACATTTAGTGATTATTAGTTCTTTTAAGTATTTAATATAATAATAATAATAATCATTTTGTTGCCGGAGCAACAGGTCTGGCAAGGATCCCGGGTATTGCTGACTGCCAGCCTTAAAAGGGGCTGCATTTAAGATTTATGTAAATAAAAGTTTAAAAAAAACCTTGAAAGATAGGGAATGCGAAGGGAGAAAATAAAAACTAAAACAAGATAAAATTTAAAAAGCTTGCATATAAGTAAAAATTAATTTTTTTAAATTGCATGACCAATGGAAAGGTGGGAACAAATTAGGAATGGTGGGTTAGGATCTCTACTGCCTTACCACCAAGGTTAGACCTGCCAGGGACGCAAAGGTCCCCGATGGTATCGCCAGTCGAATGGAAAAGAAGGAGAAGGGTGGATGGCCATTTGTCAAAAAACAAAATAATGAATAAAATGCTTTAAAAAAATGTAAAGAGTTTAAAAGTCTTAACGTAAGTAGATCGTCGTTAAAAAAAAAATTAAATACATATTTCGTTGCGAAGCAAGGACAAGGAATCAACGATCACTAATAGTCCGCCTAAAGAAACAGCAACTATCAGAACAGAAAAGGGCATGTCCAATAAATAAAGGCCGATTGTCAATATAAAAATGCGTTAATTAAATGTTATGAAAATTTCTTCTCAGCAAACATGACAAATCCACTTTATGAAGCGATCTTCTGAAGGAGTTTACACCTTGCAAATTAATTAGATCATTTGGCAGCGCGTTCCAAGCACGAACCACTCTCACTGCAAAGAAATTTGATCGACAGGCCAGTCTCGATCTGTGCATAACAAGCTTGAAATTGTGTCCCCTAGTTCAAGTAATCTCGCTCAGATCAAATAGCGGGAGATCGAGAGACAAAAGTCCTTTTAAAATTTTGAAAGTTAGTATCAGGTCGGTATTACTGCCTTCATTTAATAGAAACTGAAAACTAATCGTAAATAAATAACGGTTGACTAGCAAATTACGGTCGGCGAGCGAGAAGGTCAAGTTGCATAAACGTGCCCGTTAGGGCGCGTTTACGCAGAGACTCACCTTTCTATTCTCGCAGCTAGAACTCAATCGCGATGGCAAAGGTGACATTGCCATGGTAACAACGCTAAATGGATTAGCTAAATCCGGCATCGTTTGAGTGAATACTTGCAGTCTTATAATCCGTGCCAATAATATAAAGAATTCCTCATGACGAAACAATTTTCCCAAACGCTTCTTAACTCACGTTATTTGTTGTTTTCGTTGCGAAGCGGCAGACATAAAACCGCCGCCATGTTGGAATTTCAGGTGATTTCTAGCTTCTAGCTGCGAGAATGCAAAAGCGAGTGGTTGCATAAACCCGGCCTTATGTCCAACGTACAACGCGAAAAGATTGGTGAAAGATTCCCAGGTACCCCACACAAAGTCAGCTGCATTAGCCAAACGGATGCAAGTCCGAATCCTACCACAGATAATCTGGGGCTTCAGATTCGATAGACGCCTTGGTCCTAGCTGCACATATCTGGGTTTTTAAAGACCCTGGTTCGATCCTGGCGAAGGGAAGTGCATATGTACGGGTTTTTCTTCGGTTGTTTCTCGCCCGTTGCACGAGGTTTTCCTCCGGGTACACCGGTTTTCTCCCTCTTGCGGCAAAAAAACAACTGTTTCTGATGGTGGTAAAACCTTCCACTTAACATCTGCTGCTTGAGCCCTTAAAAGCTGTAATCTTATTGGCCGACAACGTCTCTCATTATTATTATTATTAGACAAACGTACATGAGATTACAAAAAAAAAGTGGCTGGGATTGGCCTTGTTTTTTATTTATTGTTATTTTTAAGTAATGACAAATCCCACTATCTGGGTGCTTTAGTTTTTAGTATTCACCGTAGCATACAATTTTTTAGCACTGTTTATACTTTTTAATTGTACAGCGTCATGTTGGGCCTTTTAACACTTTTCACACCCTTCTCATGTCCTGCACGTTTGGCAATGCCATCGGGGGCCTTTGAGTCCCTGGCAGGTCTAACCTTGGTGGTAAGGCATTCGTGTCCCCAAACCTCTTACTATCATCATTCGTTGGCCGTTTTATGTACACTGTATTTACATGTAATTGTGGCTGGCTGTTAGTGACTCCCCAGTCCTAGCCAGACCCGTTGCTATCGCAACAAATTATTATTATTGCTGTATTTTTAAGGTTAAATACTCACATTCCAAAATTAGACTTTCATTTTATTCCTAAAACTTTTTTTCTCTGCAGTTTCATTTTTCTCTATTTTCACTTCCTCAAAATGACCAGACACACGCACGCACGCACACAAACACCAAATTGTTCAATGCGTTGCGAGCAATCCAAAAATTGAATCGCGTGGAAATGTACTAATTATATAGCGCATTGGGTTACAGCAAATTGCAGTTGGAGAGCCAAGAGTGGCTTCTGGAAAGAGGTCGCTTTGCAGGCAGATGAGAGGGTATTAATGCGCTGCACGTTCGCGGAAACTGTTTTGATTTATTGAGCAGTGAGAAGGCTTACTTAATATAGCCCTGACAAGTACATCTCTAGCCATCTTGACGATTCTTGGGAGCATCTTTAACCCTGAATTATTAGCATAGTTATGGCATAACGTATCGCGTTACGTAATGCTTATGAGTTATATCATTGCTGATGGCAAGACATCGCTGCATAAAAAACCGTTTATGGTCTACATGCATCGCATAGATCAAGAAGCGCTAACGAACAACACAAGTCAGTTTAATGTAATTTTTTTTCTGCAGTCTACGATTTGAGACTACAAAATTATTTTCATAAGCAAAAAAAGTTAATGTTAGGCTTAAATGTGTCAACATTATTACAGTGCTGTTGTTTTCACCACCACTGATACAGAAGGATTCTTAAAGTACATTTATTTTGGTTTAATCCAAAAAGGTCCAGTAATCTTCAAGGTGGCTTGAATGCTTCATATGGCTTAAGTACGGTATTATTATCATTTTTACTAGACGAAATAAGTCTATTTAAAAATTAGTAATTAGAGATTTCAGCAACGAATGAGATATCTCTAAATAATGGGCGATATCCCTGAATACATGGATACATCTGCATTCATTTAGAGAAATCACGAAATGATTTTACGACATCTATAAACATTTGATATGATGAGCTCAAAGTTAATGTAAGAAATTTTACAGTCAACGCGGGACCCTGGCGGTGTTTCGGATACTACAGGTTTTGAACTTTGGCTTAACGCTTTTGCACATCAATTTGATACTTTTGTACTTGGATTTAACACTTTTGTACTTCAATTTAACGTTAGTCGATTTCAAATTAACACTCTTAGCTTTGGATTTAACACACTTGCACTTGAATTTAACACGTTTGCACTTGAAATTAAAGCAGTGAAATAACTAATTTGTTCATTCGCTGTAAAGAATGTGAAATTATACGAAATATGTTTATAAAAATTTTTTTACTAATTGCTACTGCAATGTTTATTTCGCTGCATCGCTCCCGAAACCCTACGAACTATCCTACGGCGCTTTAAATAAATGACGATTAAAAGTGGCGTTTGAAGCGAAAACGAAAGTGAAATGACGATTGCTTTGGAGATACTAGCCGGTTTATGCCAATACAAGGCCAAGCGATTGAGTGATGATTCACAATGAATAGCCTGCGCATTCTCGCTGCTAGAATTTAATCGCGATGGAAAGGTGTCGTTGCCATGGTAACAACGGTGAACTAGACTTATAAGACAATAAGACGAAGAATTCCTCTTGACGGACCATTTACCAGTCACTTCAGAACTCACATTATTAACTCTTTTCGTTGTGAGACGGCAGAGCTAAAATCGCCGCCACGTTGGAATTTCAGATGATTTTCTAGCTTCGAGAATGAAAGGCAAGTCGTTGTATAAAAAAGCGCCCTAAACATCAATGAGGATTTTTTAAAATATTTTTAACTGTGTATTACAAAAGAAGTTAAACTGTATGAAGAGAGCAAAAATTTTTATTTTTAAATATCTACTGATTTTTTTGTGCAATCTACAGCCATTTTAGCCAACATTCTAGACATTTTGTTCTCATGTGGCAACACTGCCTCATCGTAGTGAAAAAAAATTGCACAGGTATTTTTTTGGGGGGGAGGGTCGCCATTGCCTGCTAGTCTCAATAGGGAGGAATACTGTAAAAAAGTTTGGGAACCACTGACTTATACGATGCAACAGCTACTTAACTTTCTAATTTATGCTATCAGTGCTCAGGGTGTTGAGAGTGTAAGTTGCACGCGTTGGCGAACAGAAAAGGAGAGTGCAACCAATAGCAAAGAAAGTGAAAAGATGGAAAACCAAACCGGAAGTCGTAAAATAACGACGAGAAGTCACGTGACACGTTAACGATTGCGTCATAGCAAGGCTACCTGGATGTAAAGGCTTAACGTTAGAAATTCGACGGGTCGTCCAGTTAGCCACCGATTTTGCCACCAGTCGCGCTACTTACACCCCAAAAATGAACTGCTCTAACATGCGGACTGAACTGTGAAAGGTACGTGTGACAGGCGATACGCGGATTTTAAACTTAAAACACTGCATTGACACCAAATTATTAAAGTTTAACAACAATGGCTTCATGCTACGTACCTCTTTGTTCACTCGACGACAAACAAAGCCTCGGGAGGTTTAATTTTATAAATTTCAAGTAGAAGAGCAACTGAGGTACGTGTGTATTGTACTGTATGATACGCTATGGCGTTTTCAATTCTCATTTAAAATGTGTTAAACGATCCTTTGACGTAGCAGTAAATCGTCCGAAGACTTCAAGAATAGTCACCATTTCCGTAAAATAATGTTCGTTTAGCGCTGCAACTCCAGTAAATCCAATAATGAGAAGATATCACGTTTTTGTGCATCCCGCTTACACTAATCAATGCTACGATTGGGGTTTTTCGTTCTTCGTGCTTTCAGTTCAGCGCAACGGTTAGACGACGCGTCTAGCATGCTACGTGAAACCGAGCGTTAAGCCTTTTAAATATAGGTAGTCTTGGTCATAGTGTTGTTCATTAGCACTTTTTTCGTTATAGATTGGAAATCGGCATAGCATTTGCCTTGCAGAGCATTTTTTCGCTCAGCTCCGTAGATTGAATCTAAACCGACAGAATTAATTGTAAGCAAAAAACCCACCAAGTTTCAGCCATTGAACGTCTGTGATATCAAAAACGAACCAAGTTTCCTGTCATCAGACATACAATACATGACGGAAAAGGCAACGGCTCAAGATGGGTTAAATACATACTGATGCAAACCTATACGTACGTTGCCTTTTGGACTAATACGTCAGACTGCCTGAGCGGGTAATCGAACCCACGACCTTCGACAGGACCTCGGCCTTTGATTTCGAAGGTCGTGGATTCGATTCCCCGTTCAGGCAGTTTGACATATAAGTCCAAAAGGCAACGTAAATAGGTTTGCATCCGTATTTATTTAATCAGACATACAACGTAACTTTAAAAAAAAAACTATTAAAACCGCTAACAGTAGGCATTGCCAAAAATAAAATGCAACAACAACAAAAATACAAAACCGTAATATCAGAAACAAAACTCACAAGGGGTAAAAAACCCACCAAGTTTCAGCCAAACAAAGTAGTGATACCAGAAGAAAAATGGCTGCGACTAAGTGGCTACAGTAGTTGCCAAGCTAATTAATCCCACCGACTATTACTTCAGACGTTAAATGAAAAATTTGACTATTGCTACGGATTGTAGCAATGGTCAGGTTTTTTTTATTTAACCTTGATCTACTATACGGTGGGATTACCTTGGCAACTAATGTATCAACTTGGTGGCAGCCATTTTTGCTCAGATATCACTACTTTGATTGGCTGAAACTTGGCGGGTTCTTTCGTCCTCGTGGGTTTTGGTTTTTATTGACTCATTGATTGTTTCTACATTGATGTGCTATTTCGCTTCATTTGTTTGTTTATTTGTTTCGTGTTGCGTGAAACAATAATGAAACAGCAACAATAGCAACAATCATACCTAGCGCGTATTTTGATGCTGGTTGTGAATTTTGGGTCCTCCAAATAAAAGCTCGCTCAGCTCCGTAGATTGTATTTTACGTACT
Source organism: Lithobius niger (assembly GCA_023313725.1). Lineage (NCBI taxonomy): Eukaryota > Metazoa > Arthropoda > Chilopoda > Lithobiomorpha > Lithobiidae > Lithobius > Lithobius niger. The sequence continues at coordinate 13,470 of JAHWFP010206241.1, read as the reverse complement.
TGTTTTAGTCAAAATGCTCAGAATGATGTATTAAGCTCTGGGCCAGTCTATCGTATAGTATTCAGTCATCTGCTTGGATGGCACATGCATGAAAGCTGCTGATCCGGTCATCAAGCTGCAAAACAAAATAGTTGAGCGATCCCTCTTTACCACTTCGCCACCTGTATGTTTTCACAACTTGTTGAATTTTAGAAAAATGGAGCTCACCTTTCCACTCACTCTTTGTCACGAATTACCACGCTAGGAATGAATCACTTTTTAAAGTTATGCAGCCAAAAGTTTGAAAAGAACCGCCACACAAATCTAAGTTATAGTGCGCAGCAAGTTTCACAACAACTTACCAGTATTAACATCAAAGAAACCGCTAATCTGCACACGTTTCAGAAACGGTAGTTGATTTAACCTGAATACAGATAGCTTGGAAGCCATGTTTAGCATATGCCGACGGTACATGGATTTCCGTTAACGCCGACGTAATGATATGTCGAATTAATTTTAGGGCTCATTCGTTGATTTCGCATTAAATACCTCCACGTTACCCTGTGCTACGTCGCATTAGTGGCAAACGTGTAGCAAATTAGTTAAACCACCTATTAATGTCGACGTAAGCAAGTTAGTGCGACGTTGGACCTCCATGTAGTGTACTAACTTGACCGGCTTACTGGCTTAAGCTATAAGTATGCTGTGATTGGTCGAAACAGTTGGCGCTAAAACGTCATATTGGCGCCAATTAAACTCACTTCCAGTTAATTCATAAGCATGAATAAGCTTTTTACAGATAGGGAAAAGGTAATGAAATTATGTTGTGTTTAGAACTATTACGAGGTAGACTCTGGGAACAGGTACACACAGGGTGGACATGATGAAGAGGAATGCACTTACATCCAAAAAATAAATAAATTAAAAAAAAAAACAATAGTCGAGAGCATTAGAGTGCTACAACAGACTTAATTTTTTTAAGTCAATATTTTATGATACCGCTTATTTATTTATGTGTTTCTGAACCGCTTAATCATTTAATTATGTTTTTTGGTCTTGGTCCCGCCAACAAGCGCCAGTGCTGTGGACCATACTTTTTCCTTAAGTTTTCATGCTTAACAAAGTCGACAAGACACAATTTGTTTCACTATACAAGATAATATTTAATTATTACAGCTTGCGACATAAGCCTATACTATACAGACGTTAATTTAGTAAGACGCTCATTTCTTAAGAATTCCTTGGCTTAGAGTAACGACTAAGGAATGATAATAGGGTAACATGGAAGAGAAACCTATAAATTCCTAAATTCCGAAATTCCCACTACAGAATTACCTCCAATATTTTTTCAACCCATTTTCCCCCCAAATGTTTTCCACCCCCGGTTTTAACCCCCAACTGAAATCAATACCTCTACACTCTGCTCCACATTAAGTTTGCAGGTAACTGACTGTGTGACACCATGTTTTTTCCAACTACAAGTGCAAAAACATGTAATTATCCCAGCCGTGGACTCTTTAACTGTTTAGAGTCTACAAGTGTGATATTCACATATTTTTGCACTCGACGTGGCGTCATACAGCCAGAACCTGCAAACATAATGTGGAACAGACTATAGATCTGGGGGTAAAACCCACAATCCGGTAACAGTGCAAAGCAATGTCAAAGGTATTAGAAGCCGAAACTTCCGCCAGGGTTCTGCGTAGGCTTTGAAGACGTAAGATGCTTTCCTTTCTAATGTATGGCACTAGTTTGCTTCAGATGACTTTAGTCCATAGCAAGTCATAAGAAAAGAAAAAAAGAAAAAAAAAACTTTAATAAAGGATGAATGGTGTTGATGCAAACAGGGCTACGTCGTGTGATAAAAGGAAGTTGAAAAAAACCTGACAGCATTTGAAAACATGCACGGAATTCAAAAGAGGGCACCAGTCTTTGGTCTCAATGCCCGGCCATTATTTGGTTTCCGTTTTGTCATACTTGCATGATGTGCATTTCTAAGAACTTCTTACCGCAAGACCTGACAGCTATTGAGACGGAAACACGTTCAGCGAAACAAACAGTTGCCAAGGAATGCCATCTACCTCGGGGCAATGCGTAATCGACAAGTAATCTGATTAAACCCTGAGTCTACTTTCGAGCAAGCCTTTTGTTTTTAAGAGCACAAAAAATATTGTTCGGCCTTTGAGCAATCCTCGGCGTTGGCTCGTCCTTAAAAGTAGCACGTTCATAAATTAACAAAGGGAACATGCACAATTTTTGCACGTGATTTTCAATAACCCCCCGACTACAGCTCGAATAAACGCGCGGGCTCGGAACGAAGTTATATGCAACGACGAATTTTAACCGTTAAAATAAACATTTATCGTACACTAGTTGTTCACGGAGTAGCGTACGCCATATGTCTCACGGCTCAGCTTTGTTGTCCACTGCTTGTTGTTTCTGTTGTAGCCCGGAGTTGGGATTTCTCCAGCTAAATTGTTCCTCTCATCGTCTTGGTTCAGATAAGGGCGCGTTTATGCAGCGACTCGCCTTTGCATTCTCGCAGCTAGAACTCAATCGCGATGGCAAAGGTGACATTACCATGGTAACAACGCTAAATAGATTAGCTAATTCCGACATCGTTTGAGTAAATACTTGCAGTCTCATAATCCGTGCCAATAATATGAAGAATTCCTCATGACGAAACAATTTTCCCAAACGCTTCTGAACTCACGTTATTTGTTGTTTTCGTTGCGAGGCGGCAGACATAAAATCGCCGCCATGTTGGAATTTGAGGTGATTTCTAGCTTCTAGCTGCAAGAATGCAAACGCGAGTGGTTGCGTGAACCCGGCCTAACCCAGGTTTGGTTCGTGCTCCCTAAACAAACAACAGCGGAGTATGATAGCCAAGAGTTTACTGCCCGTAATACCAGTTGTGATATTTCGTTTGTTGGTGATTTTTACTGCAATCGACTATACAGCGGATGGAGCCGACAGTGCCCCGAATGATAAGGCGCCACTGCCGAATTTCACGTACCTGAGCGTCTGTCTCCATGGAGGAAACTACTTAGCGTCATTAACAAAATGAATACGAAAAAAGAACACTTAAAACTCAATCCTTAAAAAATGGTTTCGCACTAGGAAAAACGTAGCGTGTATGACCGTTTCGCCAATTCCCATTTCGCTGAATCCCATTTTGCCGAATATATATATATTTTTTTTTTAATTACATGCCTCGCTCGCGCTACCCCTCTCACTGTGGCTAAACATATAACATCAGAAATCGTAACAAATCACAAATTCTTTCCAATCAGAAATGCATCTTCAACTTCTCCAACATCTAATTTTAATAAATAAAGAAATTTGTGAAGTAAGACGGTTCGAAGTTCATGGTGAACTTGTGTGTGCCGTATTAGTCGGGTACAATAGAAAGACACATGATAACAAATAGTATGGAGGTAATATTGAACACATTATTTGTTGACAAGTACTATTTTGAACATAAATTCATAGTAGGCATCAGAAACAAAAATAAGCACAATGTAACAGTTTAAGTACAAAAAATAATAATAATCACTAAATGCACATTTCACATTCATACATATATATATAAATATATTAACAAAAAAATCAGACCGAGTGTTTATCTGGGCATTGCTTATTCGATTTCTTGATTAAGCAAGAAGTAGTCGAATAGTTTATTTTTAATCTCATTTATCCCATCAATTTGGAGCAGTTCAATAGGGATTTCATTAAATATAGTAGGAATTTTATATTTATTTGTTCGTTTGCCATATTGATTCTTGCCAAAAGGCACTTCATATCGATATGTGGGTTTCCTGAAATAATTATTCTTAGTAGTTGAGCTTAATTTGTGGTCACAGTTAAAATAGTTTTTCAGAATTACAACGAAATCTGTAAGTTGTTTAATTTTAAAAAGTTTTCTTTTCCTGTATATTTGCTATATATTTCCTATATTTAAATTACCGTATTCGTTAAAAAGAATTTTTATGATTCGGTGTTGCAGTTTTTGCAGTCTATTTGTGTGACAGTTAGCAGCAAATCCATATATTTCAATACCATATCTAATCAAGCTTTCAACCCAAGAATAATAGATAATTTTTTTTTGCTTTTTATATTAAGAAGATTTCTGATGTGATAGAGACTAGGCATACGTTTTCGCATATTTTTTGCACTTTTATCGATCTGTCTTTTGTAGGTCCATTGTGAGTCGGTTTGGAATTCTAAATAGGATGCTTCAAATACGTTTTTAATTTTAAAGCATGTAGTATCACAGTGTCTTGTCGTGCAGAGTTTAGAGTGAAGGAAAATGTTTTTAACAGAAAACTTCGGAGTGTGCGGGGATTTGATAGTAATACAGGCTGTTTTTTTCTTCGCTGATGAAGACTTCATGTGTAATGAACGAGGAGTTTGTAGATAAGAAAAGGTAAAGGACCCAGGACTGAACCTTGGGGGACCCCATGTTTAACATTTAGAAAATCACTGTTTTCCTGGTTATTCTGGTGCATGCCTTGCGATCGCCCATGTAGCTTTTCAGAATGTGGAGTATCTTTCCACGTAGCCCAATGTGTTCATATTTATTAAACAGAATATCGTGGTCGATAGTATCGAAGGCTTTTTGTAGCTCAATTAAAATGCCACCAGCCAGTTTTCCGTCATTTAATGCCTGAGAAACTATCTCGTTTATGGCTTTAAGTGGGTCAGTTGTACTCATATGAATACTTGTACTCATAATGAATATTTTAATTCGACGAAACTGGATTCGCTGAAACAGGAATTTCCCTTTCGCCGAATTTTAATCAGACCTTAATTTTCGGCGAAACGGGAATCGGCGAAACGGGATTCGGCGGAACGGCATACAGCAACATAAGAAAGTGAATGACTTTGCAACATTTGCAGGCGTACGGGAAAGCCAACTGAGAGGAATGTATATCTTTAAGTTAATTTTAATCTAACTCAGAACTAGTTAATCAGGTTGCGAGAAGCTGCAGCCAGGCGGGTTGAATTTTCATCCGTGGTTCAAACTTGTAAAACTGTAAATCGAACACAGAATAATCCTGCAACGTTAAATACTGTCAACGCACGAGTATTTCGTCAATTTCCGAATGTAGTGTCGTTATTACCATGTCTGAATGACGCATCAATGCCGCTATTGTTTATTTCAAATTTCCCTGCCGATCAGATGGAGTTGCTTGTTTGGCTTGATAGTATGCTGTCTTGGAGAGAATGAAACATCTCGCCCTCTGGTGCCATTGATAAAAGCAGGTGCTATTTTAACCCATTTTTTTTTTTTTAGAAACGGAATTGCCTACTTACCTACCATGCTTTAGACGTTGACTGACTCCAGACGTATGGTAGGAGGGTCCTTTTCATTGTCCCACGTGCACTAAAAATACCCCCCCCCCCCCCTTGTAACACTGACACAACAGACAAACGTTCAGAAAATGAGGGACCACTCAACTCTACAGAATGACTTAACCTAGAACGTTTCATCCAAAGCTAGCACTTTGGAGGATCGTGGTAAAATAGTTCTTTCTTTTAAAACTAATTGTTGGGAGCACTGGGCAGAAGACCAATCGAGCTCGAGCCGTTACAATTGATACGTACAGTACATGAATTATAGATAATTTGTATGTCACATAGTGTTACAACAATTGATCGAAAATAAAAGGTTTAAAGGGTTTAACGAGCGTTAACCACTCCTGGTCACCTGCCCGAAGCCCTAAGGCACTAAGGATCGAAAATAATCATCTCTATTAACAATGAATGTTAATTTGAAGTGACGAAGGGCTGTTACAAAATGACATCATGAAGAAATTAAGCAAGGGAGTTGTCACAAATGACGTCATCGGGGCGACTTCGTTGGAGTCGCATAAATTCAACACCTGAGGTCCGAAATTAATCTCTCAGCAACACCAACACTGTTCCCAGCTTGGGCCCAAAGATGTAATTGCACTTGCGTGGTTTGCGGGCTGTTCCGTGAATGCCCACACCGCAAACCACATAAATGCAATTAACGCAGTGATACAGACTGACATAACTGATTAATTGAAGAGCGAAAGACGTAAAGTGAAAACAATTTATAAAGATCACTGTAAAGTGCAAACCAGGCACAAATATCACTGGCTTTCATTCCTGAATCACTTTTTTTTTATTATTTTTTATATTGAAACATTTCCAAGGCAACTATTAAGCACATGAAAAGCTTGTGTGTAAGTTGGCAGGTTTTAACGCAGAGTATTTTTACATGAACATTTAACTCAACGCAGAAAAATATTAACGGCACATAAATCCTTTCGGTATGTCGTGCGACCCGTTGAGAATAGCGTTTGCAACATTTACACAGGTTAGAGTTAATGTCGCAAAATCATCTCGCACGAAAGAAAATGAATGTGTTGGCAACATTTACATACGTTTGAACTAATGTCGCAAAACTCATACAGGAAAGCCAGCAGGGATGCATGTGCCTTTAATAGAAGATTCTTACTATGCAAGACTGAAGAATGAAAGTCACTTTGGATGAAAAAATCATTTGTACAGAAAATACAATTTTTTTTAAACACAGTTGCTTTCAAGAAGCCACTGCTCTGTCATTTTAGTCTTCTGTACAGCCGTACCGGCTGAGAAGTCTATTGCAACGATTATGTCCGTCCGTCTGTCCATCGCTTTTTTCAACTTCGCATACGGTACCAGAAATTGACGATCACTGTTTACAACGTTAGATTCAGTGTCAAAAGTTAGTTAAATAACATGGCAAATTAAAACATCGTTACCTCCTTATAGCTAATAGACTTCTTCGACGTAACTAAATTAAATAATAACATTTCATCCTCGAATTGAAATCCTAAGGATTTGTGTTAACGCAGCCGTAAAAAAAAAAAATATTTTAGCTTCGTTTAAAAGAGTCTTGTCGCATTGTTGCATGAATGAATAGGCTTACGATCGAACCAAATTCTCTATTAGGCCTATCTGCCTACTTACGAAAAAAAAATAAAGCCTAAAAATTAGTGCCGTTAAAAAAATTAGGCCTAAAAATTGAAAATTAAGCCAAAAATCACGTTACCATGGCAACGTCAAGATGCTACGAGCCGCAGCTGGTTTTCTCAACAGCGTTTCTCCTGTCCCTTCCTTACTACCTCTGATCTATATAGGCTACGGTACGCATTACGTTGTAACACTGTAACTGCGTGCCCGAATCGAGGCATACTGTGTTGCAAAAATGAATAGGTTTACTGTATACAATCCGAATCTCCGTCAGTTGCAACTTACGAAATGAAAGTTGTAAATTAGGCCTAAACGCTGACAATTACGCCTAAAATGTAAAATAAGCTTAATACATTTTTAACGGGCAATTCTGATGGTTACTGATTTTAGATTATACATATAATAGAGATAGCTGTTGCAATGCGTGATAGAGAAGTGTGCCTCACTATAATTGGTAGTGGCAGAACTGTACAGGAGACCGAATGCGACTAGGTAGTCGCTGTAGCCGCTTGTTTTTTATTCGTCCAATGTTGTTAATTTCCCAAAATTCCTTTGCTATTTTATGTGCCAAGAGTAGTACGTAAAATTTTCCCAACTTCTCCTAAAATTTGTATCTTTTGAACGCTCTGAAAGAATATCTTTTTTTTTTTTTTTTGGCCTGATAAGGTTTGTTTATTTTCCAATTTGTCCTTACAATCCTTAATTTTAACGAAGTTGTTTTTAAATACCGTATAATCTTTTAGTTGACCTACAATTAAAATTTCCAACATACTAAAAATATATTTTGTTTTATGCACACAAACGTGTTAGCAAATGAAATTGTTGCTGCTTTATTTCGTATTTTCTGTAATCATTCAATAACTGTTTTATGGGCAAAGCCGCATACTTCATTATTGCATACCTCAGTTGTTAAGTCAATTTTTTACCCAAGTTGTATTTTCTGAAGAATATTTTGAGTAGCTCGAACAAAAAAGTACTTTACGACGCATGGATTTTATCTCACGTTAGGTAAGGCATTGAAATCTATGGGTTGCTACCCACACCCTATTTACTTAAATTACAAAAAAAAATGCAAAACTAGATCATTAAAATACTTTTTACAAACAATGCAACTATTAAACAGGAACAATATTTTTTACAGTTAAATTTATTAAAAGTCAAGCAAGTTAAAGATTTTACAATCACTAGTTGTTCCACGGCGTAATCCCGCTGATTCTACTCGGCTGTAATAGTCAGCATTATTGAAGTAATAGTGTTTGTTTCTGATTGTTAGAGCGCATATCCGTTCTTATTGTCGGCCGCTCGCCCTTTTTCTTTGCTACCGTGGCAAGGATGAGCCCGCTCGCCCTCTTGCTGATTATTGAAGCTTCGTTTGTTAAAAAAAAAAAAGGGGGTTTAAAGGGTTTAACGAGCGTTAACCACTCCTGGTCATCTGCCCGAAGCCCTAAGGCCCTTCGTTTGTTTAATCCTCTTTAACAATGCCTCCATCAAGTCACAATTTAAGTCTGCTCCTAAGCGAAATATTGTTAAAAACTACTATAGTGCACTGAATACGTTGGAAACTATTACAGTTAGTCGCAAGTACAACACTAAAGAGTTAAACTTAAAGAAGGTGTGTAGCCTAACAAATATGGCAAACGATGGCAAACGATATGGCATAACATTCCGAGAGAGTTTTTAAAACTACCAAAAATAAGTAGGGTTAAAGTTCCTGTTAAAAATTGGCTGTTACATTGCGAATGACTAGGACTTTACCTTCTTTTGTTTTACAGCCTGCTAAGCAGTGGCGTAACTACAATGAGGCAGAGGAGGCAGCCGCCTCCGGGCCCACTGACTTTGGGGTTGCCATTCACTGGCCCCCAATTTAAAATTTGTTTGTAACCGCGAAATGTCAGGAGTAAGTTATTGTTATAGTTTCGTGAAAAAAGTTGTCGTGTGTCGAAAAAACTTAATTGTTTAATTTTTTTATGGGGGGGGGGGAGGGGCGCTCCACTGGGCTCTCACGTTATGTTGGAAAAAATGCCAATTTTTTTAATGAAGACACTCGGCTCTCGCCTTGTGACAAAAACTGCATTTTTTTGAAGGGGGGAGAGGGAGGGAGGCGGCCTCTGCCAGGCTTTTGCCTTGTGTGTTTAAAATGCACACTTCGTTGTTTTTTTTATGAAGGTGGCTCACACGGCTTTTGCCTTGTGTGGCAAAAGCTGCAATTTTTTAAAAGAAAAGCGGCTTCCACTGGGCTCTCGCCTTGTGCTGCAGAAACAACATTTTTTCATGAGGGGGGGGGAGAACAGCCTCTACTGGGCTCTTGCCTTGCATGACAAAACTGCATTTCATTTTTTAATGAAATGGGCCCTCCACTGGACTCACCTCGCGTGGCAATAACCGAATTTTTTTATGAAGGGGGGGGGGGGGGGCCTCTACTGCACTGCCGCCTCCGGGCCCCAATTTTGAAGTTACGCCTCTGCTGCTAAGCTTTTCTCTGGGCTGTGGAAATTTTCTGTTGGTTCGTTCAGTTTATGTAAAGCATATATTTTGGATTGTCAATTCTTGTTAATAACTGAATGTTGCATGGTTGGCGTTTCCTTTCATATTTTAAACCGACCTATACAAACAAGCTATTTTTAGCTTCGTGAATATCTTTGGTAAACTACAATAAGACCACTAACAATTAATAATTAAGTGGTTCTCGAGAGCGCACGCATAGCGTTTTTTCTTAACGCATGAAACATTTGTTATGACATTGTCTACAAAAAAAAAATTTAGATCACGCATCAGCACTTTCACCAAGAATTTCCCCAAACCTCCCCAAACCTATAAATTCTTGCTTTCACCAAACATTTCCTGGAGCCGATGGCCACATGAGCTGTTTTCTCCATTTACGTGATCGCCTCGAAACAAATTTAAGGATCGTTCAGAGCCATGTCACAACTAAAAACTTTGATCTAAAGAATGATGTTTATCAAATATGCAACTGCTTCACGCTGATCCTGGCATTAAACGTAAATATTGTACTCTCTACTCCACAACAAAATATAAACTACTGGTTTAGTTTTGTTTGGTTAAAAAAAAGAAAGCCATCGTCGCGCCTAAAAAATCACGAATAAAACGTAAAATAAAAACATTGCCCGCTCGCGTCAATTTTTTTTTCAGCACCACTTTCCGAGAACCACTTAATTAAGTTTTACCGGCCTAAATGAATAAAAAAAAAAAATTCTAAAAGTGCTTTTATTGTTTTTTTTTTACAGATAGTGACACGCAGCGCAAGCCAGAAAAAAAGGAAATTCTAACCCTTAGGCACCATCGACAATTAAACCAGCTTTAAAATTGTACGGGTGTTACGAAATGTCACGAGCTGGTAGCATTTTTAACCCGAATACGTCATACGGAATGCCTCGTCCCTACATCAACGCTCATTTACGTGCCACCAGTAAACAACAAGACAGCATTATTTGGAGCAGAACGCACAACTTTATTTACATACTTGCTATTAAAATATGTTAAAACTTTTAATCACGGCTTTCGGAAACTTGTTTGCAGAATTATAACAGCGCAATACGACACTAAACACTTACGTCACTCAAAGAATTAATGCAAATGCCCCAACCTTTGTTGCCAATCTTACTAATTGTTTGCTGGGGCCCATGGCCAATCTCTTGTTTTCTATCTAGACACACGCTAGTGTACCGTCGCCAAGTGGAAAGGCGGCCACTAGCAGAGTGTGTCTTTTAACTGTAACGACCGTATACCTGATTTCAGCCTACTGCCATAAATTCCCCATGCGGTAGAAATCTTTGCAAATCGTTGGAATCTGGTGTCTTGGGTCCAGTAACGATAAACTTCAACATTAAAGTCTGGTAACGTGTCCTTTATGGAGAAAAAGTTCCCTCAATAACGTTGATTTGTGTTAGGGCTCGTTTACCAACGGCAGTTTTCTCGCTCACTAGCCTTAACTTGATCAATACTAAATCTGATGGCTGCTTCTCGCCTATACTGGAGTATGCGGCTTTCGAGTTGTCTATGCGTATTAGTAACCACGGCAACGATGCAGACGCAAATCTTCTCGTCGTGCCTCGTGACACGGCGTACGATGCTTGCAACATTTGAGCGTCGATTTGTGACAACAAGAAAACAATTTTTACTGCAGTACAAGACGATGGACGGTTTTTTGTATGCCAGGCATTCGATGGTTTGTCTTCGATTCGATGGCCACGAAATGGACGCCATGTTGGATTTTGAATTCTTGCTGCGAGAAGCTATTTATTCTACCGACGTTTGATCTTTACTAGAAGCTGTATTTTGCGGGAGAATAGCAAATCTTGGAAATAGCGTGAAATGACAACAATCTTGTAGCAATGTTTAAAATTACTGTAGCAATTTGTTCTTTATCCGTGTTGTTATTTATAATACATACAACTTATCTACTACCGCATTCATTTAGTAGCAACGGGAAACTAAATAAATACTCATAAATAAATAATAGCTGACTAGCAAATAGCAATCGGCGAGCGAGAATGACTTCTTGCTTAAACGCGCCCTAATGCGTAAGGCCGCATTTACGCAACGACTCACCTTTGCATTCTCGCAGCTAGAATCTAGAAATCGTCTGAAATTCCAACATGGCGGCGGATTTAGCTACGTCGACTCGCAATGAAGACACTTAATAAGGCGAGTTCAGAAGCGACTGTGTAAATTTCGTCAGGACGAATTCTTTAACATATTGTCACGGATTATAAGACTTAAAGCATTTACTCAAACGACGTCGGATTTAGCTAATCCAGATAGCGTTGTTACCATGGCAATGACAACTTTGCCAATTCTCGCTGCGAGAATGCAAAAGCGAGTTGGTGCATAAACCCGCCCTAATACGGGGAAGTGCTTTTTTTCTAAAATGATGGTTGCAGCTGGAAGCACCTAATCCTGAAGTGGCACGTAAATTCAAAATTATTGTTGTAACCATTGTTTGTATTGTCATCCAACACTCTGTTATAGCATGCTGAAGTGTTATACGCTCACTTAATTGTCAGAATACATTGTTGCTGCAAATATGTAGAGCGGATGGCCTAGGGCCCCAGGCCCTGTATTACATAAATCAACGGCTCATGAAAACAACAATTCCCACAAAGAGACTGTGAGTCTTTCATTGCAATTAGAGTTGGAAACAAAATGCAGATCGTGAGCACAGGGTACAATCAAGGAAGAAAAAAAAGGAACTTTTTAAAGAAGTATGGTTTAGTAATGTGTCACGTTTGCTGGTTAATCTAGACACATGCTAGTGTCGCGCCGCCAAGTAGACGATCGGCTATGTGGATGATACTAATTCTAATTGAGAGAGCAATTCCAGCTTCATTGCTTAATTAATATTAAGCTCGAGAAGAGCAACTGAGGAAGACGATGCGTTGAATGAGTGAGCGAATTTAACGAAAATCAGCTTTTGTTAGCCACTGTGCTCAAAAATGGTATTGAACAAACAAGCATGGATATACAATAAACCAAACTGTGTCAACTTGGCTGATGTAACGGTTAATTGGGCAAAGACGAATGTGAAAATTACGAATGCGAAAATTTGTAGCCATAAAATTCTTCCAGAAAAGAGGTAGAGGTGACGGTAAGACCGTGTGACCTATTGTACATTTAGAATCCTATGAAAGTTGTAATCCACCCAAAACCAAAACTGGTATAAGAGAAGCCGCCAAGTTTCAGAAAAGGGTCGGCCTTTGAAAGTAGTAATATCATTCAACCAGGGAAAGGCCACCAAGGTTAATTCTATTAGCCGAGTTAATCGCACCGAATAATACTTTGGACGTTAAATGAAAACTTGAACATTGCTACCGCAAGTGATTAACTTGGCTGTTAAGATTAACCTTGGCGGCCTTTCCCTGGTTGAATGATATCACTACTTTCAAAGGCCGACCATTTTTGGAAACTTGGCGGCTTCTCTTATACCAGATAAAGTTTCCTTCTGACAATTTTTCTATGCCTTCTATTTTCCTTTTCTTTTACGGTTTCTTATAATTTTCTGTTTCCCAGAATAGAATTTTATTTCGCGGTTGGGAAACCTTTTTCTATAAAAGAAAATGTTCTGCTCTTCAAAGTTAACAAGGGCAGTCGCCGTACATGGCCGGTTTTGTAGCGCATTGTTGGGATCTCACGTTTGCATGGAAATACTCTGACGTCACTAAAACTGCCGATTATCGTTGAAGGCCCTTACAAAATAAACACCACCGTTAGCCGCAGTCGCCCATGTCTCCAGTATTCCCACTGCGGACTTCAATAGAAAAAGATTATCGAGATTCCGACCGGGGAACAAAAAATAAAAATTAAAAACCATTTTGGAAGATCATGATTTGAAGTTTTTTTTTTTTTGAACTGAAGACTTTTTTGAATGGAAGAACTGAATTGAAACGTGAATTGAAGAATTTTTGAACTGAAGACTTGTTGAAGAACATGAATTGAAGAATTTCTGAACTGAAGACTTGTCGAAGAACATGAATTGAATACTTTTTACGT